>JAAOAT010000074.1:0-59135 GCA_013186855.1 Fusarium ramigenum | reverse complement strand
ACCCAAACCTTACCGCAGTCCCGGTTCTTAGCTGCCCTGACTTTGTCCGTCTTAGCCCCCTTTGGACGGCCTCGCAAGTGGACCACCTGCACGTCATCTATAAAGTCCGTTAGCCATGGTTCGTGCGTGCTTAAGGGAGGGCGTTTGCTTACCCTGGTGGCCCGGCTTGTCAACGCATTTGCTTGTTCGGTGCCCCACGCGGCACTTGGCACAGGCAATCTTTTCACCTTGCTCGTTGGTTCTCATTGTAACTGAAGAAATAATGAGTAGAGAATGTTAGGGTGGAATGGGAAGGTCTTTTGGTGTTTCTTACTTGTCAAGTGTGAGTTGTCGCAAGTTGGACTTTTTTTGTCGAATGTAGTTAAGGGAGAAAAATAAGAAAGGAAGGAAAGGGAAGAAAACCTGGGATTATATAGAGGCAAAGAGAACTCAAAAGTGAAGAGATAAGATGTCAAAGATTGCAGAATGAAAGCTTGTTAATCGGCGGCTTTGCTCGGTGAATGAAGGCCTGGATGCTCCTGGCCGTCCTGTCTTGCGTTCGGTTTGTGGCTTTGATGGATGAGTAGCACCGAGAGTCAGGAGTTGTGCACTTAGAACTTAGAATGACTGCATTAATTCGCCGTGAGGGGATGTACACTGTACTGGTCACTTAAAATAGAGACATTATTGAAGCATATTGATCAGTATGGCCGAAAGGGCAAATAGAGTGGGAAGCAACCTCACAAGACGCGTCAGTGAATGTGCGTAATTGTGTGCTGCTTCGTCCTTGCCCAGATCTCCCCTTATTTGATAAGTCCACTGGGACCATAATTTCCTCTATCATGAGAATCGTTTGGATCCCACAAGTAATATAATCATTCTAAATTGAGATATCCAGCTGCGTTCAGTACATATGTAGACCTCCTCGCCCATGGTGGTGGGAAGCCTGGTTCTGGGCGACGTTCCTGAGTACCTTAGGGAACCATGTCAGATTTTAAAATTGGCACTAGTTGATCTTGAGTTTAAAATAGTAGCAGGATCCGTGGAAAAGCTTATGGTGACTCTTCCGTGAGATTAGATACAGCTTCGGTGAGGTCATACCTTTCCTCCGTCTCGTGCCATTGGTTCTCACGGTGGCGAGCACAGTGTCGAATGTCCAGAATCTCCGAAAAAAGAGCGGAGAGAAACTGGTGAAGGTTTACCTCTGGCCACAATTGACAAGCTTAGAATGCCTAGTCAGAGTACTTGGGGCATTCTCTTCTCTGATTCAAGTGCGGTGGTTACTCGGTAAGACACGGAATATCGAGGGATGCAGTTACTGACGCGATCTTTTTTTTTTTAATCAAGATCTATCCCATCCTCAGAATATTGACGATGGTAAAGATCTCATGCAATATTTTATGATGAAGCTATATCATGAAAACATTAGCTCCCGAGGCAACATTCATGCTCTACTTGTCCAGCTATCCTGAAAGCTGTCCTGGCTTTCTCCCATGATCACTCACGATCGTTGACATCTGTACCATGTTTTATTAATTGCCAGAGATTCCCAGTGTCAGAGGCCTCAAACCTGAACTATCAGAGAACAATAGACATCTTTGTTGTGATCAATCGAAAGAGAGCTGGACGGTGCTGCCCTAATGCATCACATCCGCATTTTGCGTTTCTTAGCACCAACCCAAAAGGGGGGACCAGACACTCCGAGGCTCATTGCCCTTCCATTATGCTTGATCCCACTCGGTTCTAATGTTTACAGGCTCCGTGTCATGGTTAAGCCTCAAATCCCACGTCTACGCCCCTGAGCTGCTCTGCATGACTCACACTGGGGAGTATGATTACACTTAGGGTTTCCCATGAAGTACGTATTCGATACGGCTTTCAGTGCACACACTCCGTACTCACTTTGAAGCTAGGTTGGGTTATGATGTAAGGGCTCAGCGTGCAGTACGATTCGGGCTGTGGTTCATATGTCTATAGTTGCCTGGGAAACTCACAATCCGACGTTTTCAAACTTAAAACAGGAGACTTGACGCATAGTTGTGTGAGGCAAGAAGTTGACTCATTTATGTCACATGACTAAAGTCTAAAATATGAGGCTCAATCCTGTGCATTACGAAACCCATTGTGCCCAACCCCAAGCCCTCGATACTGATGATTAGATAAAAACTGTGCCAAGACAGAGTTATTCCGAGCCAGCAGCTCACATGACGAGGGCGGCAGCGACACCAGCCAGAGACAGAACACCAAACACACGCGTGAAGGACGACGAAGCACCAGATGTGTTAGTGGGTGTCGCTACACCAGAAGTCTCAGATCCAGTTGCATCGCTCCCCGAGGCCTTGGTCCTGGTGGCGTCGCTAGCAGTGGCAGTGGCGCTCGCGTGTTTAGCGTCGAGCAGTTCCTGGCCAGCAGTGATAGAAACAGCACCGTAGTCGAATGTTCTAAACCCGTATTCCTCCAGATCATCAGTGTTGGTCAGAGTAGCGGTAGGATGCCCATCGTTGTTGCCGCCGATGTTGATAGTGGTGCACTTCGTAGCGACGGTACGCGACATCTCGCAGTGGATGGAGAATTTCCAATCGTCTTCTGCGTCGCCGGGCATGGTGACAAAGAGATCAAAGTCGCCTGTGCTAGCAGCGCCGGGAGGAAGAGTCTTGCTCATATATGGCCCGATGATGTACGTGTTGTTGTACACGCCGCAGTCGTCCATGGTATGGAACTCTTCGCTCTCGGGATCAACGTAGGGGCAGTTGAGAACGTATGTTGTATGATCCGCATCTGCGCCGAGGACTTCAGCGACGAGAGTCTGGGACGAGCCAGCATCGGCGAAGATAGGGAGGGAGGTGACGAGAGCAGAAGACATGTTGAATATTGATAGCGAGTGTATGAAGTGAATGTGTTTTGCGGCTGAAAATGAGCGAATGAATGAACGTGAGATGTTGAAGAAGGGAAAATGTCAGCGGGAAATTGGGAAAGGAGAGGGAACAGAATGGGAATAGCAAATGGGAACTAGCCAGGCAGAAATCCAATCCTTCAGTGGATTAACCTCGATAGAGTTAGGCTCCCCGTAGCGAGTTTTACAGGGCATCCACTGAAGTTGACCAATAAAATGACCCAGATTTGATCAACGCCGGGGATGAAGCCCTGTAGGGCAGCATGAAATGGTGGGGCGTTTCACTATCGATAGGAGCAGAGTTTGGAGTCTGAACGCTGAACCCAATGGACTTGCACCGATAGCTGTTGATGAACTTTCGACCCCATCATACAGGTATTTCTGGGGAGACAAAGTTGCGCAACGACCCGGCAAGTTCGTTGTAATCTAAAAACGATATTTGGGAAAGCAGATGCCCAGAAACAAAGAACCACGCTGAGGGTTCCCGGCATGAAAAGAATTTCGGTAACGATAAGGTGCGACAAGTTTATCTAGGCGAAGGAAATGAATTGCGTTTAGATAAGACAAGATTGGATACCCTGGTGCCCAAATTAAACAGTTGATCCAAGCTTCAGCATCAGGTGCATCCAGGAACAATTAACAGAGTGAGATTGAGTTTGGATCATAGACCAAATTTTGAAACACACTTTTATCGAACTTGACTGGTCTGGTGGTCTAGTGGTATGATTCTCGCTTAGGGAAAACCCTACAGCTCAGCTTGCGAGAGGTCCCGGGTTCAATCCCCGGCCAGACCCTATTCTTTTGCTGTTTCCTCATCTGAACACTTGTTAATTTATTTTTTGCCTAACGGGATCATCTGGTCCTCTCTATCGATTTGTACACAAGTCCTTTTTCAGTCTTTTAGCGGAGACCGCTGAGTCTGGCAAGCCTGATCCAGCTTGCTACTTGGAATTCGGCAAAGGCTAATGATAAAGTCATGGCGTAGACATCTAACACAAGCCAACATGATTATTGTTTGCATAAATATGTAGTTGCTTGCCAAAGCATGTCAATCAGTAATACCCAATCAGATAACCTGTCCGCCGACCTGCTCTTCATAGTTGGTCATCACCCTCTCTGCTTATTCCTCTGCTCCAATACCTTCAAAAGCTTTAAATACTCCCGTTGATCCTTACCGTCCTCAAAATACTTCACATTATCATCCGACAGGTCCACAATCCAACCGTACTTATAATCAACCCTAGCATATCTCCACAGCACTAAATTTATATCATCCTCCAGCATCTTTCGAATCCTCGCTGCCCTGACAGAGTCCTCATTGGCCTCATCCTCCTCGCTCTCACCCTCCTGCCAAAAAAGCGGAGGTGTTTTGCTCTGCATGACAGACACCTTGAGAAGTCGCATGTTGTTTTCCCTCATGGCTTTCCACAGATCAGCCCAAGTCACGGGCTCCAAGTTCCACCCAGGTCCGTATTCCGGTTCAGGACCATCGCACATGCAGTCATGTAGCTCAAGCTCCTCAAAACAATCAACTCGGCTTTTTAGGAACTGTACCAGATCAGGTCCGATCATGATATTCTTGAGTGTGAGTGACTTGAGGAAGAGGAAGAGGTCTTCCTTTAAAGGCAGAGGGATGCGGTAGTTAGCAGACGCCCCGCCAAAGAGAGCGTCAGGGCCGCCTTCGAGAGTAAGATGCCTGACGTTCCGCGCATGCCTCATAACATAGTGCGGCAAAAAGTTCTCAATAAACTCTATGAATCCGGGCTTTGTGTGCAAACAATCGCCGTCGTCGCCACCAAAGACACCAATAACCAGCACCTGCAGCCTTCCTAAGAAAGACGCCCATTCTGGTGTTTCCCATGCGGACGCGTTCTTGGCAATGAGGTTTTCTATCCTAAGGTTCGTGATATTTTGGTTCATCGAGATGGTTCGCATGATTTCGTTGTATTGCGCACGCCATAGAATCTCTTGTTCTTGCTGAAGTGTCTCATCCCACTGCTCCTCGTTGTCATAGATGTTGCCAAGCATGTTTGGATCTGGCCAAGATGCGGTTTCACCCCACCAGCCACCACGGTTAAGTTGTGTGCCATCGAACTCGAGGCTGAAGGAACGGACACTGCTGAGGATTTCGCCTTGTGTGATTTTCTTGAGTATGTCCGTTGGAGCTGCTCCCCATACGCTGGGCATAGAATCCTCATGGGGCTCTTGCTCCTTGTTGGGCTGAAAGGATATGTGCAAGTGGATGGCAGAGATGAAGTCTTGATACTTGTCGATGAGCTCCCCTAGAGGTTGAATGGATGCCAGCGGGCAGGGAATAACGAGAGTTCGGAAGAGGAGTCCAAGAACAGCATGCCGCATGAACCAGCTGGCGCAGCTCAGGGCTTTGACATCTGAAGGTGACAGATAGCTCGCTATATTTGCAACAAGTTCAACTGGTAGGGTATCAATAGCGGCCATTTTGCCGTTGATGAAGAATGAAGAATGTTGAATTTGGAGAATGCAAAGAACAACTTGTCAATTAAAATACTATCACGGGGCTTCTGGTTGCCTGTCGTCGTGCAGCTCTTCGTAACATGAGCTTGGCGTGACGATACCATTTCTCCCAATCGAGGTAGAGTGACCTCACACACTGCACAGTCTCTCACCATATTTCAGTACCTCTACTTGTATTGGGCCAACGCCTAACGCATCAATACGTAGTGGAGCCCGATGCGCCACCAACCGACTTCGCTTGTGAGATTTTAACCTGAAGGAGCTGGAGCTCGGCACGCCTCGATAACAATTGGCCAAAGACTCTGAGGCTGAAATCTCGACTTGCATTCCAATTCATACGATAACTGATCAAACGGCTAATTGTGGCCCATGCACCTGATGCTCGGTCTAACAACTGTGTTATTGGTCACGCGATATCCTTGACATCGTCCCACTGATAAATAATGTGCCTCTCTCCTAACGCTGTCTTGAGGACAATTAGCAAATCATCAATACTCCCTAGAAATTTAAGATACAGCGTTACGGCGACACAGTATCGTCGGTGGTCTTCATCTGCGATTAAGGTTGTTGTTAGAAGAACTTCGCTTTTTGAAGCGTAGAATGAATCGATGGCGCGGCGGACAAGTGGTGCGGGTAGTCGTTCAGGCAAGGGTGAGCCTGTTCGTAGAACTTGTTCAATGATGCCGAGAACAGCCATGACATCCCCAATAGATCGCTCATCGAGGATATTTGCAACGCGAATGAGACGATCCTGCATCTCTTTTGGTAGGGTAGATGCGAGGTTGAGAAGACCGCCGAGTGCTTGGTTCATGTACTGTAGCTGCTCCTTCGTCTGCGCAAGAACTTTTTGATCAAAGGGCCCAAAGCTCAATTCGCCTTTCAGCAACGCGATGGACGGACTCACGGAAAGTAATATCTCCGCAACCTCGATGGAAATATGCTCCGCGACAGCACCCAGCCCTTGATTTCTATCCGTCCGACCCCAGTGAGAAATCAGAAGAGCGTAGTGATCTGAGAGACTTCGCACCGAGTTTGCGAGAATCTTGCACACGTGCGTTGTTCCAGATGGTGGACTTGGGAATAGCTGCACGACGAATGCAGCGACGAAACCGATCAAAACTGTGACGACTCGCTTCCAGAATGCTTCGTAGCCTTTACCCGGAAGACCGTACTGGACGATATGGTCGTGATCCCAGCTGAAGCCGAGGACGAGACAGAAGGTAGCTCCACCCATGATTGTAGCGAATGCGAACGATGGGGGAAGATAGAGACGCCACCAGAGCATGGGAATGATCATCACGCCTGTTGAAGCTGCCATGCCGTACGGATTGCCTACACCGCTTCCAGCACCGATGTACCAAGCCACCATGCCTATAACTCCCCCGACGATAGTTCCGATTGTACGCGCAATGAGCGAAAAGGTAAAATCAGCCAGATACACAAGCAGAACAGTCTGAGCACTAATAACAGCCCAGATACCCTTCTCTCGGTAGAAGAAACCAGCTGTACTAGGAAGCACAGCAGGTATCGACGTCGCAATGGTAACAACAACCATTCTCAGGGCATACATGCCAGAGGGATTGACGAGCCAATTGTACGTCGCGATGAATACTCGACCAATCTTACTTCTCTGCGCAGAAGAGCCTTTGTATCCGCGGCTGATATCTAGTCTTCGCTTCGTCTCTTTTGTCTGCTCATCGAAACTTTCGCCATCCATCATTTGGTCAGGATCCTCCTCTGTTGAGATGTCATAACCTGGAAAGGTGATTTGTCCATGGAATATCCAGGCCAGAGCATATTGTAGCCGTGAAGGAACCCAAATACGATGGCTGGTTCGCACTTCTGAGAGGTGAAGGATGTACTCTAGTAGCTTCTCAGTTGCAATAGCCATGTTCAAAATTCGTTCCTCGATTACCATGGCGATCACCATGCTTGGTAGGAATGGTCGACCAGTCCCCTCGACTGGCTTTAGGCGGCCATTTTCGTCGAACAATTCGGCGTGGGCTTCGAGGACTCCTTTGGTCGTGTTGATGACGCAAGCCTCCCTCGCCTGACGTGACCTTGCTAAAGTATCGTGAAGATTTCGATTCAGCTCCTCCCACTGCACAGGTGAAGGCTTTCCCATCCATCGACAGGAATTAACAGCACGGATATAATCTGCCGCAAGATTGATGGCTTGCGGTCCGATCTCCAGCAAGTCTGATGTCGTATCGCGAAGCGTATTCCTCGTCCTGGAGCGTATCTCAGAACCTTCTGGTCTCTGGAAAGCACTCAAAATCGTGGCATTCTCATGTCGATGATGTTGTCCAATCTCGTATTTCTCTTTACCCGTCGCAGGTCCGATCCGACCATCTTTCTGAGCTTTGATATGTTCCTCTTCCTTCTGCTTCCCTCGAACCTGAGCAATCTGGAAATCCAAAAGGTACAGACTCGAAAACATGACTTTGCGCGCTCGCTGGTGCAAACCTTTGACATCATCTGCGTTCCATCGACCGCGAGAGAAGTCAATCGGCAGAAACGCGAGTGCTGGCTGTCCAGCCTTGAAGACAGCGATCATACCAGCCCTGCTCCCTTGAAGCTCAGCGAGCGGAATGGCCTCGTCAGCAAATCGCCTCTTGGTCGCTGATAGAGCAGAGTTGGACATGCGGACTAGCTTCTCAATCTGACCAAGGACCATGTACGATGTTGATTGGGGGAATAGAAGCAAGCAACATGCTAAGCCCAGACCAATGCCGATGGCTCCAGGCTTGACGAGAATAGCTGCTAGATCGCCTTGAAATGACGGCAGTGTCGGGCCAAAAAGGATAAAAATATCGGTAACGATCGTTCCAAAGATCTGCATGAGGACAAGCTTCGGATTCGCGCATCGCAGCCGAGCTAAGACGTAGATGAACAAACAGCCCATGCTGAAATACACAGCTGTGACTCTAGCATCAAGCATAAACCCCTCATGAATAAGAATCTGCGCCTCCCACGCCGGCGTCTGTCCCGTCGTCTTCACAATCTCCCCGACCTGCTGCTGCAGCGCCTGAAGCTTAGCCTGCGTCTCAGCATCAGAGCGAGTCGCAAGCGCCGCCTTCATCGTCAAAAGACCCCAGCACCAAGCAAGACACATTCCCAACAGCAACGAAAACGCGGCGAGGAGATAGATGAACAAGATACTAGCTGGGGGAACTGCAAAGAGGAGAATTGCACCGAGGAATGTCGCTTGCCCGATTTCGACGAGGCTGGGGTGGATGAAGATGAGAAGCATCATGACCCATATTGCGATCCAGCAGCGAAGAAAGATCTTCATGTCGTGGGCGTTGAAGTGGTCTAGCCATGGCGGGAGTTTCCGCTTTGGTAATGCCTTGGCGGCTTCGTTTTGGTGAGCTGACGCTTCGTCAGAGGAAGGCATTGTTCATCGCCTCAATTGGTAGATCTTAGAAGCAATTGAGGTGTTTGGAAGAAATGAGAGATAATTTCAGCCGCTGAGGCCGGAGCTAGAGGTTGGAACTTGGTTCTGAGTAAGACTTGACTATGACGTGTGTATGGAGAAGCGTGAAACTCTATTGGTGAGACTAGTCTAAATGTCGTTGGGAGGCATCTTCAATTAACGACCAGATAAACCGTTCCGGGCATTCATTCTACTACCGGTCCGGTTTACTATTTTCTTACTTTTTTTTATTCTGTTGTTCTCTCTCCTCTCGCGAGATTCTTGAGACGTCATATGTTGAAGCTGAGATGAACCTCGGCGTGAAGTGGAGGGCGGGAGGATCAATCCTAGCGCGAGTTGTTTCCCATCTTTTCAGCTGGTGGAGATGAAGATGGTGCACTAAACGATGCCGTAGCCGAGAGGACCAATCAAACGATCAAGCAGGATATGAACTCGGGGGAATCAAGACATGGATGGAGCTCACATGCTATTAAAGGTATGTCGTTGCGTGCACTTCCGACTTCGCTTGCTTGAGAACTTATTAAGGCTGACTACCAACGTAAATTGATTGGGTCACATCACAACTCAAAGAACTGACTCAAGAACTGGGAAAAGAAGTACGTGATCTTTCACTCTGCTGCTTCTATTTCTTACAGATCACAATTTATTTCCATGGATTTATGTACTCTGATCCGAAGCGTCCTGTACAGCACATATTCATCTGTTTTATACACAGAAAATCCAACACTTTGTTTCTTCCTGATTTCTACCTGGGTGCGTGGGAGACCAGATACCAACAAATCTTAAGCAAGACCCCCAAAATCCAAACTAGCCACCCAAGTATATACAGCATGAAGCCAACAGTAAATCCCGGAATCTCAGATAAACTGATTCCAAAACAGGCCAGCAAAACCCGATTTGACCACTTCGCCAGAAACACAATAATAAAAGGCCCCGCTGTGAGAAAGATTATGATCCCTACCCCCATTACCAGTTGTTCATGAGCCCTCTGAGAATTTGCTGACTCGAATTGATTCGAGTATTCGGAAGCATCGGGGGATGTGAGTTCAGCCTGGCTCAATTCTTCTTCGTGTTCCAACGTCGGATCATGGTCAGTTGACTGTCCCTCGATAGTGCTCTTCTCATTCTTGGGCTTGGGCTGATCTTGGAGACCCGTTGAATAGTGTTGCACCACCGCATCGACCTCGGTATCAGGACCATGTCGTTTTTCCTGTTTGGCAGCTCCCTCATTGACATCTTTCTTCTCAAGGCTCTCAAGCCACCTTGCGGCAGCATTGTTCTGGTTTTTATAATTCTCGATGTCAAGATGGTTGCTGACTGGGCTATTTGCGATGCAAAGTGAGATATTTCGCCCTTCGGCATGCATCAAGGCGGTCAATCGCGCAAGATACGTCATCTGGTCTGCGTGGTGTTCTCCACCCAGTCTTTTGCCAACTCCACAAGGTTCCGTCAAGAACCATTCAAGGAGATCTAAGAAGGCGGTCTTTTTGTTAAAAATAACTGCTAAGCCATGAAAAGCATGGTCTAGCAGAACACCGTTGATGATACGCGCATGTGGCGTGGAGATTTTGAAGAATGGGAATGAGAAAGTATCAGTCTGACGAAGCTGTCCATCCCAGCCGGGTCGCTTTCTCAAGATTCCATTGACCAAGGTAGAATAGCTGTTGATAGCCTTGTGAACTGGTAGATCTTCCAGAATAGACTTTGTTCCTGGACCATACATCGAGTCGATCTCAATCTGTCGGTAAAGCTGACGCCTAGCCTTTATCTCAGGATTGTTGTCCTCATGTGGCTCTGGGAGATGTTTACTTCTCAAGACGATCACCAATCGAGGTGAGATAGGTGCAAAGAGGTGAAATCGAGGTCCTAGGCGTAAAAATTCCCCTGTTGTCTTGTCCTGAAAGTCAACGGTTGGTGCTTCGTAGACATGACTTCCTGTGTCAGAGAGAATGAACTCCTGATCCTCGCTGGGAGGGGTGCAGAAGGACATCCCGAATTCAGTGATGTGTTCCACGAAATGGCAGAATAGGCCATAGTAGACAGATGACTTCAGGGTTTGTTGCCAGTTTGCTGTTACCCGCATATCGAGATCGATGATACAGCTCAAGCATTGTAATCAAACATCCAACGGTCGTTGAATTCCATTTCGGTCCATAAACCCTTTCAGAAGATCCCGGTCATTCCGATTGTACTCCTGAATGACGTTGCAGTTGTATGCCTTGAAGAAGCCCGAACCTCGCTGATTCAGTAGATAAACAAACTTGCGTAGCACCGTTTGTTGAGTCCTAGTAATTGTGACATTTGCCTTTCCGCGTTGGTGAGCACCAATTATCTCACGAATCACGAGACTCGTCTCACCCTCAAGCTTGCCAAACTTGGACTCTAGCTCACGAGGGAACGTTGCGTCTGTTGACTGGTCGGTGTACATGTCGTTCAGGCCGCATACTCGTCCAACAGAACGCTCCTCAACCTTGTAGCCCTCTGGCAAAAGTTCCAAGCAGTTCACGACCCGGTCGCCGGGGTATTTTCCCTTTTCGTGATGGTGCTTCTTGCATTTTGAGCCATTCGCGGGGGACTTAGGACAGCTGAAAGAATGGTCGAAGTTCTTTAGGATGAACTGCGGGATGAAGTGTTGGTACTGCGGCGCGTCAGACGACATGATAGCAATCGAGATAGCCGGTCAAATCACGATTCAATCTCGGAGGCTATGGCGTTACGGCAGTGATCTTCGAGATGTGCTTTAGTTGGGTCGAATCTAAAAAGGTGAAACTGAAGCTTGGTGAGAAAAGGAAGCGCGTCAGCAGCTGCATGTCTGATTGGAGCCAACAACTTCAGCCGCAGTCTAGATTCAAGGCGGGGTAACAGCTCTTCCACCAGTCGGTCGGCCAATAACTAGGATTAGGGATCTTCAAACCACCAGCAATATCGAGAGATGTGTAACATCGTGCATAAAGGAAGGCACAAAAATAGTACCATAGTAGAAGCTATTTACAGTCCAGGGTGGGGGCCAAAATCCCATAAGACGGCATGCAGATTACACCGCTTGGCTCTATAAGTACTGAGCGTGATTATATGGAAAATAAGTATTAAAAGAAGGTTAAGCATATCATCAACCTTGTAACTGTAAAAAAGTCAATCCACCACTGCGCGAAAATGAAGTTCACCCTTAGTGTCTTAGCACTTGCTGCATCTGCCAATGCGTGGACCATGCAGTTCGACTGTCCAAGAGGCTCTGGCTTCGAAGGGTCCTACTCTGGATCCAAGAACAAGGGCTGCACTTCGATCCCAGCATGTGTTCCAGGTGATCATGTAGGTCACCTTGCTTTCCATGGCTTATCAAATACTTCTTACTTACTATTGTTGGAATAGATGGTATGGGGTAACACCAAGAAGTCCAACTGTGTTCTGAGGCTGTATGCTGCTGCGCCGTGTGCTGCTGAGCAGGAGATTGGACACTCTAAGGAGAATTGGGATCATAAGTTTGGTCAAGCTGTTTTTGCATGGGGTGTTACGAACTGTTGATGAGAGGTCACGCCAGGTTTCAGACGGAATGGCTCTTAACAATATCATGTCTTATACGGTTCTCCAGATAGCTATTCAAGGTATTTACATGAAATGGTCTCTCTAATCTCCCCTTCACAATAGTTGACCAGTAAATCTCATCATAAGCAGTCTTGTCTTGATAGAAGATCTTAAGTGGTGCACTGAGAGTAGTAGTCGTTAAGTGCCTTGCATGTTCCAGTGGCACAGCACTTTGGACCGGTCCAAGTGTTTCCGCCGCACTGGGCCCACAGAAGAGCGCACTACACCAAGTCAGCACATTGATTACCTCTAGATAGCAGTAGAAACTCATGGATATGTGACTTACCTGGCCAGATGGTTGAGTCGATACGGGAGGAACCTGTGTAGATGACGCTCGGGTAGAGGTCTGCAGAGTCGTAGTGCTGCCGCCACCATTATCACCGCCGGGGGCACCATTGCAATCGAACTTGAGCTACAGTTAGATATCACAACAGCGTTTGAGAGAGGTACTTGGTGTTACATACCACTGCAGGTCCAGGGATAGTGTAGCTGTTGAAGTTGGAGTAAATCTGAAAGCTCAAGTTAATATACTTCACACGGACCTTCTTGTTAGGAAATTCTCTTACGTTGGCGGTGTATCCAGGGTCGGTGTCCTTGAAAGCACCAGGAATCTTGACCTGATTGCTGGGAACAGTGCTGCCTCCACCAGTGACACTAATCTGGGCGCAGCTGATGTAGAACTGTGATTCCTATCGTCAGTTTCTGTGCAACCGAGACTTGACATATCGCCATCTTACCTGAGGGATACCCGCGGGCCAGGGGTTGTGAATGCCTAGACTCTGGATGCGAAGAAGATACTCGCCGTTGGCAATACAAATGGGGAGGTTGAAGGTGTAGCTGACTGAGAGCGCAATGAGGTCAGATCACGAAAAGATAGTTCCCGCGGATGTCAACTCACTGTACATGGGCCAGCTAGAAGAACTACCACTGAAGGTAGGACCTATTCATGCGTCGTTAGCCGTCGTTCTATCCATCCTTCTGTTGGGAACACCGTACCCCAGTCCTTGATCTTAAACCAACCACCGCTTCCGTCGTACGACGAGGCAGTGCTAGGGGCCTTGGACATGTAAACTGAAATCGGTCCTTGGTGGTAGACAGCCGTGTCGAGGGTGAAAGTAATCGAGTCGCCAGCCTTGACTCCGACGGTCTGGGTGTTGGTTCCTGAGGTGCCGACATTGCATCGAAGGTCGTTAGAATCCAGGTCTAACACATAGCTATTAGTAGACTACTCCATGAGCGCTCTTACCAGGTAGGAAGTCAAGACATACCAGTGACAGGAGAGTTGTAGTTCGAGTTCTGACGAATGTACTGAAAGACCGGATACTTGGTTGACCCAACACTAAGCTGCTGAAAGATATAATGAGCAGAGGTGCTCTGCACCAAGGCCGCAAGGGCCGCGAGCGAAGTAGCGAACTTCATAATTATGTCTCGAGATGTTATGACAGCCGATTGAGACTGGCTGGAGGAAAGTATGAGGCGATGCAGGTTCAGGAGCGAGATATAAAAGAATGCTGCGGCTCGAACGGCACGGACTTGTGAGTGATCACGTTCCTGATGGCAGTTTGGTCGTCGCCCAATGGGAATGATACGATGGTCCTCCATTATAGCTCCGTTATAGATTGAGTGGTCTCAATGCGTCAACTGACAACGCTGTCAAGTTCCGATGGCCCAAAAGGGGAAATAATGCTGATGAATCTGGGTGATAGCAACCCACCACAGTCCAGAGTTGGACGTAATGGGAAAACGTGGTAGTCCTCTTGGCAACAAGGCCCAGAGAGTTTCGAGTGCTACTCTTCATCGTGGGTCTCCATTGCCAAACAACTGACAGGTATCATATAGCCCAACGACCCTTCTATGCGATGCTATAGTGTATCGTTTTATTTTCATGTTCTGTTCATTCTGTTCAAACCAGCAATTGGAAGAAGAGTATTGAAACATAAAGCACTGGTGTTTCGGATCTCGCTTGCACGGTCGTTGATGGATTCACCGGTTAAATTTGAATTCGGAATGTCATCCTCCGTTCTCGGATCCGGGAACGTGGGTAGCCAACAATGTAACATTCATCTAGACTTTAGGCATTTCTTTCTTTGCCAAAGGAGTCACAAGGCCTTTTTCTCTTTTCTTCAAGGAGCAAGAACTCATCTTCTAACCTTTGTTAGTTTTGAGAGGGTATCTCACCGTCGCCAATTCTGTGTTGATCTATGAATATTTTCTTACACATACTTCCGATAATGACCTCCAAATCTATCACAATTTCACCATTCTTTGTTCGGGTAGGGCGCGATAACCGCAGATGTAGTTGATTAAGGTTGCATGCAGCTGGCGCTGTTTGCGGTCTAGCACAGTGTCTGTCCTCCTAACCCAATTTGGAGCGGGTAGTCACCTGCACAGAGGTTCACCCAGGTCTTGAAGAACAGAATGTCGCTAAGGACAACCAAGCTGCGATCGATACCGTCTTTGATAGTCATAAAAAGGCCTACGTCTCTGCCTGGAACCATGACGACTCATTCTGTTAGCGCCCTGACGATCTGCGTAACAATGGCGGTCTCCAGGTTAGGTTGAGCCAATGAAGTAACAGGACAGTCATGTCGAAGAGGAAACACCAAACCCCGCATCGCGCCACCAAATAAAGTGAGTCATATCGATCGTGGCTGCTGAAATAAAGAGGCATTGCTCTTACAAATTGTGAAAGAGGAAGAGACACCGCCCCGTAAAAGCATCTACAGCCGTCAAACCCATCGTCAACCATCCTCAGACAATTCCTGGCATCATCTCAGCTCAACATCAGGCTACCAAAATATCATCAAAATGGCAGAAATATCCTCACCTCCCAGAGAACTTGATCTCGTCGGCAAAGTCGCAGTAATCAGCGGCGCATCCCGCGGCATCGGTCGCGCTATCGCTTTCAACCTAGCATCGCGAGGGTGCTCTATCCTCGGCACCTGCGTTAGTGACAAGGGCGTCGATGCTCTATCGACAGGCTTGAACGATGAGATCACCGACCGTGTTTACAAAGATACGTCTAGAGAGCGTCCGTCAGGTCAACAGATCAAAGGAATTGTCGCCGATGTATTCTCCCCCGACTGCGCCAAAACAATTGCCGATGCACTTGAGAAGTCTTTTGATGGTCGCGTCGACATCCTGGTTAACTCAGCTGGTGACCCGATGCCTGGAGTTATCGGTCAGATGACCACGGAGGAGATCCAACGAAGTCTTCTAGGCAATGTCCAAGCCCCCGTCCAAATCGTCGAAGAACTCGTTCGCCGAAAGCTGTTCCAACCCAACAGCCGCATCATCTACATATCATCAGTGCGCTCGCGCCTCCCATGGGCCGACCAACTCATGTACGCCGCTGGAAAATCGGCTGGCGAGTCGCTGTGTCGAACCTGGTCACAGGCCTTTGGTGGAAAGGATGAGCGATACGCTTTCATGGCAGGGACTACTGCAAATGCTGTCACTGCAGGTTTGACGGAGACTGACGCTGTTATGGATTGTGGACCGGAGGTGGTTAAGACCTTTCAGGATGAGTTCTTTCCCCTGCAGAGTATACCCAAGTTTGGACAGCCTGAGGACGTGGCCGATGTCGTAGGGATGCTTTGTGGCAAGGATGGAAGATGGATTACTGGATCTGTTGTTAGTGCGAGCGGTGGCTGTATCAAGATGCAATAAGCAAGGAGCATGTCACATACAGCAAATTGAAAGCATACTTTGTGAGGTTTTTATTGACTTTATTGACTTAGGGTACACCAAAACAAGGTGACCAAGTATCTCTATACAAGAGCGAAACGGCATCAGGGCCAAGATGATGTACATAGGCCAAGACAACAACCGACATCGACCAGCAACATTAGCTTCCACAGAGCGCTAATCTTTGATCGACTTATTTCTTGTTCAATTGAAGACAATAAGTCTCAACCGCAAGAAAGGTATCCCGAGCCTGTTTCTCCCCAATGATGCCGCCGTCAACAAGTTTGTTCAGGACTTCACGCACATACTCGCGGTTGAAATGCACCTCGCCAAGTGGGTTCTCTTCCGGAAGCACAGAACGAATCAGAGCTTCGACATCGGGAAGCTTAGAGACCGGTATCTTTGCAACCTCAAAGAGCTTGGAGTCCTCGGGTGGAGCCTCACCCTTGATCAAAGCGTAGCGAACTTCATTCTGACGACCATCAGCGGTGAGCCACTTGATAGGAACAGGGTTGAAGACGGCGATCGTCCAGCGGCTGGGGATCTTAACGTCAATCTTTTCGATCTCGAGGTTGAAGTTCAGAGGGGGGTTGATAACGATGAATAGTTGGGCCTTTGAAAGATTGATCTCCTTGGTGGAAGGGAGCTGAGCGCGGCCCGACATCTTGTTGGTTTGTGCGAGAAGGTTTGTTGATATGATCGGTGAAAGTTGTGAGAATGGAACAGTTTGACTGCCGGATGCAGAGATATAAGATGACGTTGGTTTGAGAGTGGACGATCGGGCTGCTCTTAAAGCTGTCTCATGTCATATAAGGTTATTTGCCGTTTCCAGTGAACAGAAGATTTTGCCAATGGTATCTTGAATGTGCCACTGTCTATGATTCTGAACATGCGAACTTCTACTGTCTTTTATGAACACGCCGGTCCGTGCATGAACACCAAGCTCTCTAGGGTCTCCTTTTCTGTGGTGTAGTATTGGCTAGACATCGAGAGATCAAGGCCTGGATGCATTCTGCATGTTTCTTTTGTGGTTGAGGATGTATCTTAGAGTTTGTGCGGAACGCACAGAACTTAGTTTACGGAGAAACAGTCAAGGGCTTTCAGAGCACAATTATTAGTCATCGTGAAGAGTTTTGGGTGGAAGTTAATATTCTGAAGATAACATCATGGCTTCATCTTTTTGGGTTTGCAGGCTAGAGTCTATTTTTCTGGCCAACAGCCATCTAACTATAACGCGGAGCCACTTTCTTGTAGCAGCACTGAAGCTAAAATGCTTGAAGAAGAGCTACAAATATCCACTAGACAAGTTCGTTCCTCAAGACTACGATCCTTCGACCTACCTAAGATGCCTCTAGTGAAGTTCGATATCTTTAGAGACCATTTCAAGCTCGGAAAGAAGATCTTCAGCCTTCTCCTGACTCACTATGCCGCCAGCTACAAACTCTTTCAGGATGTCGCGAACCCACTTGCGGTTACACTCCCAACGATTATCTGCATCCTCGGGGTCAGTAGACCAAAGGACGTTGTCAACATACTCTTGCTGATCGTTCTCAAAGCTGGCTAGCTCAAAATACAGTACCTGTCCCTCTGGACGTTCTGGGAATCGAACCCGTGTTATCTTTAAGCAGGGATCGTCATAGATAAGAAGACCTTGATACAAATGCCAGTGATACGGGCCCTGCTTAAGGATGCTCCAGAGGTTACGGGCCTCAAAGCCAAAATTGCCGACAGCACTTAGATCCTTGGAGGACCAAAGGTCGTTTACTACGATGTAGAGTTGACCGCGTGAAACACTGCGGGTTGGTGGCTGGGAACGGTCGGACATTTTGCTTCTTACTTGAAGTAGGCTGTGATGATGCTGAGGGTTGGATGTTTAGTGACTGGATGGTAAGTCTTGTGTTTGGAAATGGTGATACTTAGCTACATCTTTATAGCCTGATTCCTACGCCGAACACGTTCTTGAACTACTCGCGTAATAATGAACAGGCCCTACTATTGCTGTTGTTGGGAACTATGGGAAAGTGAACAAGCTAGCTATTTGTGTTCATTGTGTTTTCTAAGGACATGTTGCACTATTCAAATGTACAAGCACGAAGTTCTTTGGTATGGTCTGTTAGACCAGTTGGTCGCTTTGACGATTTCTCGCTTGTGGTGAATCAAGGACTACTGCGTACTAACATGTATCAAGGGATAAAGGCACAAGTTACAATACACAACCAACTACAATAAGGAATTCTCTTGTCGCTAAGACAATTTGCACAATACAGAATAATTAAAATTGTTCTATTCTCATGTCTTTTACCAACCTTACTCCAAACGTCTAATTGTCTTACTAACCTCTCAACAAGGCTCTAACCGAAGTTGAGAGCTCATATCAAGCTCTAATAGCACGTCACTGACCTGTGTCTTGCCGAGAATACTATCAACTACCAAACTCTCCAGAACATCTCGTACATACTGGTGATTGCACTCCAAATCACTTTTCATCTGAACAGCAGGGACAAGGTCAACCCGAACTTGAACATCTCGCAACCAGGAGTTCGGGATACTAGTGATCTCGAAGTACTTTACATCGTCGCCAGGATAACTGAAACCTGTGTAGATCTTGGAGACGTCGGTCCGGCGAACCTGCGTTGTTAGCCAGAGGCCGTTGGCGTGGTTGAGAGTCGCGAAGCTCCATATGCTGGAGGGGTGGACAATTACGAAGAGCTGGGCGTGGGACCTGCTTCTAGGGTTGGCTCTCTTACGGGTCAATATGTCCGACATTGTGCTTGTTTGAGATCGTTTGTGAGTAAGAAAGATAAGAGAATTGCCTTTGGTTATATGCAAACAAGTTGAAGTTCTAATTTAGAATGAAGTCGACTACGTTGGCATTTAGGGAATATCTCAAGTCCCCCCCCCCCCTCCAAGTTATCTAGGAGAAATACTGGAGAACACATGCTAATAGGATATTCCTTCTAGCTGTTCATCAGCTTGACCTGGCAGGTCAGTGGTATGTCTTCGCTTCCTCGAAAACATAGATTCATAACAGTGCACATAAATGATGTTCTGGTGTAGCGCTAAGACGCCAGCATGCCCGCGTCTATCCACGAGGCATTGATTGATACTTAAAGCTTATGACGCCTCAGCAAGACATATCAAGCCACCACACTAAAAAATTCCATTTAACTTTAGCTTTTAGAAAGCATCCACGAGGCATCATGATGTATGGTGTCCCGTTGGCGATCAGCAGAAATACGACGCGAACGTGGATGCGTGGTTCCAACAATTTCAAGAATTGAACAGTTCGAAGCCTTATCACATCCAATTCGATGAAATCTCGGCAGATATATCTGATATGGTGGGACACTGGTTGTCTCCCAGAGGGAGAGAGTTCCCACGGCCAAATGTCAAGCGAACTTATGCCACCAACTCAAAGGCCCTATAAAGATGGTTGGGTCGACACCCTTGTCGCGAGACTGAAGGAGATCTGCGATCCCACGGAGAAGCTGGATGATGCGAACGACCGGTGAAAAATACACTTCAGACAATTGTAAGCTCTCAGCCCAGATCCAGTGCTTCGGCGGAGAGAATTCCATGTTCTAAAACAACCGCAACAACAGAACCTCCTACAGCTGGAGAGACTCAACTGTTCTCCAGACCGTGGACTGTTGGTACCTGAACAGCACCGCTCCAAAGTTTGAAGAATCGCAGGGCCTCGCAAATACGTGGCAGGCTGAGAATGACTGCGTTATGATTGGTGCCAACAGCTGCTTTAGCAAGGCCGACAGGCGTGTTCTCTGGGGCTCTTGGGGCGAGTGGGATATGACTAAACCTGAGGTTTGGAAGACTTACTATGAAGATGAGGCCAAGTATCAGAGTCTCGGGAAGGTCAGGGCGGCATGGGACCCAATGGGCACCTTTACCGCAAATCAATTTGCTGTTGCTCGTGAAAGTTAGGAAACAGTCAGCTAGGCTGAACTGTAATTCGAAGACCTTTTTGCATTGTAATCGTCAGCTTCATGCGAGTGTCCCCATAGTCTTTAGGTGATATAGTCTAAGCTTAGGATAAGCTTAGGATAACTTTTGCTGGTTTTATTTTGACACCCCACATTAAGGTTCACTGTTTTCTTACCTCCTTACCTCCCGAGGGTTGTGATAAACAGACCACTAAAAAGTAGCATTAAGCCAGGTGTACTTGCTATGTTGATTGATGTCCTAGTGCCACAGATACGTGTCTTTTCAGGTTTTGAGGGGGGGTCAACAGCCATGGGGGCCATCTCAAGCCCTCATGCTTGCTACGGAAATGCTACGCCAATGGATGAGCTTTACCCGCCAGCCTGATTGTGATGGATGTGCATAGCCCCCGCAATGGCGTTGCTGGGCGTCTTACTGTCCTATCAAATCCATCAGACCAGCATATTTATTGGCACACAGGTCTCACAACTGACTAACGGCTGAAAATACTGCGCCTCATGCGGGCGAGCTTGAAAATAACTTGGCGGATGGCGAAATCAGCCCAAGAAAACGCCCAACTTCGAGTGCCAGGCGACTCGCCACGGACTCGGAAGCAAGTCTGCTGGGGAATCGAACAAAGGCTCTATCAAATTGACTGAGATACAATGGCCGAGCTAGCGTTGGGTATTGCTGGCGTTGCTGGCACAGTCGATGTCTGTATCAAGTAAGAATACCAAATACCGCTTGTCAGCGCTCACAGTATTTTTAACACTTTTAGGTTCGGGAAATATCTCGTCAAGGCCTGCAAGGACTATGGTCAGGCTGATGAATTAGCCCACGAGCTGTCAATAAGAATTCAGCTTTGCTGGTTTCGAATTGCTAGCCAGCTAGAAATCGTCAAAGAACTCGAGGATAACATGACCGAGGATCAGCGAGAGCTTCAGTCGCACATATTACGCATCTTGCAGTCGAAGCTTGAAGCTGCGACAGTTGCCATCTCCAAGCCCGATAGGCACGGTAGCTCTAAGAGAAACAGGGCTCTGCATTTCGTTAGTCTACGAGAAACTCTGGAAAGCACTGTTACCGATCTTGAGTCTTGGCAAAAGCGATTTGAGCCATCGTGGTTCCAGATTATCAAAACCGGCTCAACTTATACTGAAGATGTGTTGAAAAGCGCTACTCTGACCAACACACGAGACAGAGGGGATCCGGCTCGCGAAGGCTTGAAGTTCCGCCAAGCCTTCAATAACAGCGAGACTGTGAAGCTAGCAGAAAAGGTACTCGAGAACCTTGAAATGCAAGTGATCCCGTATTGTGAGACCGAGCTCGCAGTAAAGCAGAAGGAGAATAAATACTTCATCATTGATACGGTCTCTCGGGATACGGTGGCATTGAGGGATGCTCGAGAGCTTGCATCACGTCTCCGAGACTCGAATCCTTCAACGTTCGGGACCCTGAAATGCAAAGGAGTCGTTCAACTTACGAGAGAGCCGTCCCTAAAGTTCGTCTTTGGCGTCCCCGACGGGTATTCAAGGGTTCACAGCTGCAGGGACCTTCTCCTCTCTGGTCCTGCCAACTCACTCACTACTAGACTCAACATCGCTAGGCAGCTTGTGACAGCAGTTTATTACGTTCACTTATACGAATTCGTTCATAAGAACATCTCACCGGAGACTATACTCACCCTAGGGTCTTCGAATGCAGAGCATGTCCCAATGCTTGTGTGTCTCGTTGGATTTCAATTTTTCCGGTATGCTGACGCCCCGACAAACACTTCCAAGACCGAGAAAAGTAGTCTAGTGTATCAGCATCCTACACGCACCGGGGGCAAGAGTGTGAAGTTTGTCATGCAACACGACATATACAGTCTTGGGGTTTGTCTCTTGGAAATTGGCCTCTGGCGCTCGCTTGTGGAATTCCACGGTGCTACTACCAGGTTATCATCTGTGCTTACCAATACCGAAGGCTATCAGTCGGAACTAGATCCACAAGCTATCAAAGAAAAGCTGATACTACTTAGCCGTACCGAACTGAGAGTGTGTATGGGCGATATATATAGTACGGTGGCTGAGACGTGCTTGACGTGTCTGGACGAGGGCAATATTGGTTTCGGTGATCCCCAAGACGTTGATAATCAGGGAGGAATCGAGGTTGGGTCACAATATGTCGAAAGGATCATGAATCCGATGGGCGTGCTTTGTTTTTGATAGTATTCTGTAGAAATGCGACACAAGACCAAACGTTTGCTTTCCTCGCTGTATTATGCGCCTTGACATCATCATTAGTCTTTCATGCAGCCCTTGATACAGTTGTGTGCCACCGTAGGAGGCTGTGCTGCAGGCGGAAAAAGCTATATGCGCGCCGAGGCGAAGCTGAAGCTTGAAAGTCAGGCTCTGCAGCTGAAAGACTGTAGGCTGACCTTCCCCTCATCAACGACGCCCGATTGAATTTAATTTCTCTTTTTATGACTTTGATCCTCTAGATCATACAATCTGCCAATCGCGTGTCATTTGCGTACTACGACACTTGGCGAGTGTCAACATGGATGGATCTCTTTTAGACCTCGTTCACGACTACCAACTAACCACGCGCTACGATGGTGCCTACACTATTCACTACCATCGTGATCCCGATGCACCCCCTTCAGCTCCTCATCGTCGAGAACGATGGAAAAGAGTTCGGACTCTCGGTCATGGTGGCCAAGGGGATGTTCTATTGCAAACATGCACCGATGGAGGCCGGAGCTTCGCCAACCGCGCCGTGAAACGAATTCGGCTAGAGTGTGAGCGTTCTAGACGACACTATAGACGAGAGCTCGAATGTATAGTAAAGTTCTCACATGAAAAGGTATACTATCGGCTGTCTTCACTATAATATCCAGGCTTCTTGACACAGCTTTCTTATTGATTTCAGTGCTCTCAGAACTTCGTAAAGTCTCTCGGATGGTATGCGACATCGAATAAGCTGTACATAGCTATGGAGTACTTTCCTGAGGGGGACCTATATATCTATGTACGTGATAATCCGCGTTTGACAGATGAAGAATGCAGTCATATCACAAGTCAAGTCCTCTCAGGTGTTGCTATCATGCATGAAGAGGGGTTTGCACATCGTGACATAAAGCCCCAGGTGAGTCTGAGCATCATATACTAACCATGAAAGCTAACTTGATAAAAGAACATCCTGATACACAGAGCGCCAATAGACTTCGCCCCAGGCTCATGGTGGGTTAAGCTGGCCGACTTCGGAATCAGTAGGAGGTTGGCCTCAGATACAACTGGAACAACACTGGCTTCCGGTACCCCGTTGTACATGGCCCCCGAGCTGCTTCACTCTGATTCCCACAGATTCCTGACTAAGGACTATCGAATGGCAGACATATGGGCCCTTGGGATAACGACATTCTTTATCCTAACACAAACCTTGCCATTCAAAAGTCAGCTTGCGATATTGCAGTACGGTAGAAGGTTCGATGAGCTTGCTACTGCCTTAGGACACTGTCAAGTCACTGAAAGTGCCCAGAACTTTGTCTGCAGCCTATTGAAACCGCGTCCGGGTGAGAGACTTGAGGCAGCAGAGGCAAAGCAACATTTGTGGATTCATCGGTGGCTTCCAGAAGTTCCAACTTCTGGTTCACACAGCAGGTAGACCTCGAATGCCTTTAACCCTCAAGCCGAACACTGACTTTCGAAGGCCATCTACAATTTCTTCCAGACGGAGTTCTTCTCAAGGCGTCGAGGGACTTACAACAGAGATCTCGACATTAGCCTCACAAACCACGCCACAGAGATGGAATGGTGATTTACATGACTGGGGCATCCTAACAAAACCCCAAGATCGAAGACAGGGGGTTATCATTGGAACGCAGATGGGAAAGCCATCCAATCAAGAAGCCAAACTTGATGTCGACGACTTGCAGCAGGCCCATGATTATATTCAAGCTGGAAACGTCGACATGCCCAACATGACTCTGGGCCTTGGAGTTGATACTGATAATCAGGACGCAAACAGTTGTACACCGCCATACCAATCATCTTCTGACGACAACGAGGAGCTAGCCCTTATATTAGGTCAAGGCAGTGACATCACTGAACCAGGTGAACACGGTCTTACGCCACTTCAAGAAGCAGCAATGAATGGGGATACCGATGTAGTGGAACTTTTACTGGAAAGGGGTGCTGATGTCGAGGCAAGGGACAGTTCTATGGGCTTCACTCCTCTACACTTTTCGGCAAGCAAGAATCATTCTGGTGTTGCGAGGCTATTGCTTGATAGAGGAGCGAATGTTGAAGCAACCAATGGCTCTGGGTACACACCACTTATCTTAGCGGCACACAGTGGTTCTAGTGATGTCTTGGAGCTTTTACTAGAGCATGGTGCCAATATCGAACGCGCTGACGAAGGCCACTACACCCCGCTTATCTGGGCCGCGGAAGCTGGGAAAGAATCTGCGATCAAGGTTCTGATCAATCGCGGGGCTAACATTAAGACAAACGAATATTCAGGCTATGAAGCCCTTCGTGTAGCCCATATCAAGGGCCACGATACGGTGAAAAGGCTGTTGCTCGAAGCTGGTGCCCGGGTCGAGGGAGGCAGTCCAGTATCGGATCTGTCACTGCATGAAGCTGTGCAACTTAATCTCCATGATTTAGCAAAACGCCTACTGGAGAAAGAAGGAGTGGATATTGAAAAGAGAGATAGTCTCGGACAGACGCCGCTCATTCTGGCTGCTCGAGAGGGACATGTGACCATCGTCACGTTACTGATTGAGAATGGGGCCAACATTGAAGCAATTGATGAGGCGAACTACACTCCTCTGATGGCAGCTGCTGAACGAGATCAGGCGAGAGTTTGTTTTCTATTGATTCTACAACATGCGAATGTCACGGCTCACGATGTCGAGGGTAACACATCGATTGCTCTAGCTTCACAAAATGGGCACATTAATACGGTGGCGGTTTTACGGATTCCAAATGTTACAGTTGATACGCTGAAAAAATTCGGCGAAACGCCACTCATGGGTGCTGCGAATGGTGGTCATGTAGATGTGGTCAGAGAGCTACTTGACGCTGGTGCGGCCTTCAACGCGAGTACCGACAATGGCGAGACAGCGCTTATCATGGCTGCGCGACAGGGCCACACAGAAACCGTCAAGATCCTGATTCAACGTGGTGCTTACTTCGACTCCGCCTCTATTTATGCACCCGTAGCTCTCATTGAGGCGGCAAAAGCAGGCCATGACGCGGTTGTGGAAATCTTACTTGAAGAAGGCGCTGCCTTCGAGGTTGTGGATATCAAAGGCGAAACAGCTCTGGTGCATTCCGTGAGAAGTAATCATGAAGCGGTGGTGACGCTTCTGCTCCAGATAGGAGCCAATACTGAGGTACGGGATAAAGATGGCGCAAACTGTTTGATGATAGCCGCGAGAAATCGCAACAAGGCTATCACGGATCTTCTCATACGGCATGGAGCCAGGAAGAGCTGGTCATACTACCGTGCTCGCTTAGGTTAGACCTCAGCATCATTTTTAGTCGCTTATCCACTTTACGGTGTGCGAGTTACCGTTAGTAGCAATATTCATGTACAGGGTGGAATGACGACGTTGATCTAGACATGGGTAGATTTAATTTGCAAGGTAAAGAAATCGTTAGATCTCATTTGCTGGAAATCTGAACAGTAATCTTGGTTTCCTGCTTGAGAGCGGCGGATGTAAATAAGGCCAAGGTGCGATGGTCGGGCTTATATTGCAAAAGGCTTCCACTCGGTAGAACTCGAACCTCGTACCCGTTCGGAAACGTAGAAGTAGGAAGAATGATCTCAGTCGGTGCATCGATGTTAGGATCGCTGGTGAAGTTCAACCTGAAGATACCCAAGGTCTCCTCAAACCCAAACGAAGTAGGTGTCCCCGCGATCGCAGCCGGATATGCACGACTGTAGTGCTTCTCCAGCTCTGGATATGGCTTACCCGAAGTTCCTTCATACAGATTCTCATATGCCCATCCAATCCAAGATACCATATTCGCGTCAGTTGCTGCCATGGCTTCCGCTATGCCAGCCATCTGCTTATCATCACCCATCCAGAACGTCAACTCCGTAAGGACACCAGCGGTCTTGAGGCGAACATTGTCTTTTTGTCGGTTGTAGAGTGTATCCTTTAGCGGACCCAGCTGCGGGGGGTTGTAGTAGTGGAATGAATGTACTGTCTTGGACCCATCGCCGAGAGGCACGTTGTTGAAGCCTGACAGAACATCAAAGGTAGCACCCTCGAACCAGATAAGGGTATCATTGTCAACGGTACGGATTTGTTTCGTTGCTCTGTTCCAAAGTCCCTCCATATTCTTGCGATCAGCAACTCCTGGTACGAGAAGTGTAGGATCGGCGTATGTGTCACCAACCCAGGGTTCGTTGAGAAGATTGTAGCCCACAACATTAGTAGTGTCGACATATTCTGACGCCAGTTTCTTCCAGTAAGCGGCGAAAGCGTCTCCCAGACCGTCGAAGTTATTGTAAAGTCTCCCAAAGGCATTTGCGACAGCCACGGATAAGTAGCTTAGTGACCAATCGATTGAACTGCATTGGGATTGAGGCGAAGGAAAGCCGTCAGTGTCAGTGGTGAATGGCTTAAGCTTCTGCGGAAACGGGAACCTTCTGAAACCTGTAATCCAGTCCTTCTTGACGAACCACTGCGCAGATCTTAGTCGGTGCAAGATAAAAATGTTTATTGCTTACTCACATCAGGTACGCCATGACCACAAAGTTGTTTAGCCAGTACATCTTGGTGCACGTCTACCAGCACATAGATACCATGGTCTTCTGCCAGCTTCGTCTGCTTCTTCATGATATCCAAGAAAGTCTGGTTGTACTCGCCGCGAACTAGCTCTGCGCCAGCCCAGCTATGACCAAGACGGACAATGTTCAGGCCCAAGTCATGCATATTCTGAACATCTCGTTCGCCGAATGACGAGACACCTGGAGTCCACTCAAACGGCCTGTACCACGGCTCTTCTTTCATGACGACGTTTGTTCCGTGAAAGAACCTAGTTCGTCCATACTCGTCAACGATCTGATGAGTATCCTGGTTCACATGCTTGATCCTGGCCATATTTGGATGAGCATCGTACCAGCCCTCTGCATCTTGGGCCAGTACTCTTGGAATCTCAGTCCATAACATGACCAGAAGCCACGCCGTTACATAGGAAGTAAGCATGTCCGCAGTGATTAGATTACCTGGATGTATGCACCAGAGCGATTTTGGACAGGGATAATTGATGGCAAGAAGTGAAATCCGCCTTGAACCGTAAAGGATTCGTGCACAGAAAACTGCAGCATCGATCCCATTTTATTAATTAGATCTCTTCCGTTTCGTTCTTATCTATTGCTTGGGTCTAGGCTAGCCGGATCAAGTAGGTATCTCTTAGCTGAACCAAATATTGCTACATGCAGGAGGGGAAAGCAACCCTTCTCCACATCCATATTGGCAATTGCTACCAAATCCATCCCAAAACCTGTTCTATACACCAAGGAGGGTTGGTTTGATGCCCAATTGAGGCGTAGACTGTTCCTCGTGAACACCTTCCCGAGTGTTGTACCGAGGTTGAGTTATTTGGCCAGCACGTGAGAAGGGATACAGCGACTTATTTGTTTCTATTCTACAAACTCAATTGGACTTGCTCTAAAGAACGGTGGCAAGTAGCTAAAAATGAGGGGGAGTTATCAAGACCATTGCCTCGCTTGCTCGAGGTACTATCACCCAGCACTCATTACTACGGTCTACCACTACAGATGGATATCGATGTCTTCCATGTTTCCTAGCGAAGCGGGATAAAATTCGCTGCTCTCCTCCAATGAGTGAATTGCCTGCTATTTGCTCTGTTTATTACTCCTAGGAATTATCCAATCCGACGAGCCTCTCCGACAGCTCCCAGAGCTTTCGTTCAGCTTCCTCATCATAGATCCACGCAGCATGTCCCAATTCGGGCGACGTCGGCTCTACACCTGGCCTCACCAATTTCTCCTCCACAAAATCAGCCAGATAGCTTCCACCGCGACCCTCCCAGTCCTTACTAACTGCTGCATAAATAGTCGTAGCAGCACCTTGCTCTTTGTTCCTCAACGCATTCTTGATAGGCCCATCCAGGTCAATCGAGCTAAGGTCAACATACTTGCCCAAGTTAGTGAGTATATACCCGGGATGCACTGACAAGCCATGAATGCCTTGATCTGCATATCGCCGTTCAAGCTCCGTCGCGAAGTAGATATTCGCTGTTTTGGACTGAGCATACGCGAGCCAGGGATCATAAGCCTCCTCCTCAAAGTTGTAGTCGTCCCAGCGTATACCACCAGCGCGGTGACCCTTTGACGCAAGCGAGATGACACGAGATTGGAAATGAGGCGTGGTAGCGGCTAGAAGAGCTGGTTTGAGAAGCTGGAACAGAAGAAAGTGTCCAAGATGGTTTGTTCCAAATTGGGTCTCGAAACCATCTTCAGTTCTACCCTCAGGAGTGGCCATGACCCCTGCGTTGAGGATGAGAATGTTGAGCTTGTCCACCTTATCCAAGAAGTCCTTGGCAGCGGCTCGTACGGATTTGAGCGAGCCAAGCCTCAGTTCGATTCCGTGGACTGGTGCCTCCGACTTTGCTTCAGGCCATGAGATTATGTCGTTGATGCCCTGATCAATCTTCTCTGGAGATCTTGCCGTGATATAGACAGTTGCTCCGGTTGCATGAAGAGCTCGGGCTGTTTCGAGGCCGATGCCTTGATTACCGCCTGTGATTAGGATGGCTTTGTCGGTGAGTTTGTTGAGAAGGCCTTCATCTTTTACGATCTGGAGTGCTGTAGGTCTTGCGTCACCAGGACCTTGGGGGCTGACATGAGCTTCAGCGTAACGAGACATGGCGGAGATTTGCAATGAATATTTAATAAACTCTTGAAGACGAGACGAGTCTGTTTCTAAGAGTCTGCATACATCCTTCTTTCGACCTTATATAATTCTTGGCTCTCCAATTATCCTCCGGTCAATCATGGTCCCAGTGTTAGTCCTGGCTTGGTCATCGGGCTCCACCTGTCGGCTATGAATATGGGCGGGTTCAGGGTATGTTCGGAGCATTTCTAGCGTTTTCGTCAGCCAGAGCCACGATTGAAACTGCCCTCTATTGCCGAGCCATAGAGTACTTTCGGATTTCAAGGAGCCGACTTTAGAGTTTGTGGATATGAATTGGATGGATGATGTGAGCCATTTGGCTTACCCGATAAGGCCGAATTTTATTGACGCGGCTACCTAGCCCGAATGGCTGATATCAACCTCTATGAGATGCTTAAAAATCAAGGAGAAAAGGACAAGGCATCAAGAACAGTAGTCTGGTTGCAGCGATGATGTAAAAAAGCCTGTCACATCCGATGGGAAATCACGCCATCGCAATGGCTTCATACTCCGACGATGGTACTGCAGATGACAAACGCTGTATTACTATGGTATCTCAGTTGCCGTACTTGGCGAATTGTACTTCAGAAGACGCCGACGATGCACTCCCTCTCGGCACATGCCGCAGATCACTAGATCCTTCTCCCTCCAAGCTACCTCGATCATGTACACCGTGACCCAGATACCGTTCGCTGTGGACTGATATCTCGGTCGTCTTGACCAGACTCGACTCATTGCCGAATACACGATGACTCTCTTCACCCTTGCCGACCCGAACCTCATACTCTCCTGTTATTGTTCCCTGAGGTCCGGTATGCTTCCGGCGGTCGCGATTCAACGTCTCTAAGCCAACATCATCGTGGTGCGTGGCATTGTGACTACGACCATAAGAGCTCTCGTTTCTTCCACGTGTAAGTTCGACGAGACGGTTGAGGATGCTGAACTCGAGCTTGAGCTTGACGCTATATACAAGTGGCTTCCAGGCGGTCTGGATGTCGAACAGGTTCGCGAATTCGAGGGCGAGGATGGAAACGTCGAGGAGGATGACGAGGACGTTGACGATGAGAAGATGGTTCAGTACCATTCGTGTCTTGGTGTTTCCGACACTCTTCTCTAGTCTGAGACGCTTGCTTGTCTCCCAGACATAGAGACCCGAGATGATGAGCTCTTGAACAAAGAAGACGCTAAGCTGGATCTTCTCAAAGACCTCATACGGTTTCTGGAAGGGCTCCGGGTTCGACGATCCGACACCATAAACAAGGATGATTACAGGAAGATGCAGCCAGGTCGCATTGACGATGATCATATACAGCACCATCCTCAACCTCTTCTGGTTATGCATAACAATATGCAACCTCGAGTACAAAACAACAGACTGTCCCGTGATCATAGTACACCACCCAATAAGTATAAGCGTCGAGTAAAGATACGTCTGCGCCGACAGCGACAGGTGCAGAATGAGGTATCCCGTTCCATTGAACGCAATGCCCCAAGTCGCGATGACTAAACTCCAGAAGTAGAGGCCGCTGCGCTTCTTGAAGCTGCCGAAGATGTAGGCGTTGAGCTCGAGGACATTGTAGAAGGCAATGCTGATGAAGACGCAGATCACGATTGCAACGGCGCCGTTTTTGGTGTTGTCGGCCATGTCATTTCGGGGCGGTGATGGGATGGGGATAGAAGATCGATCGGCAGATGGGGGGATGAAATGAGTGAATTGAATGCACTGCTTCAGCAGTAACTGGCATGAAAAATGACAGAACCAACAACAGTTTGTTGGCTGTCGGTACTGCAAAGGTCTTAAGTAAAAGGCTCAACACCATCTTTTCTCAATGCCCTTCTTGTCTCTCTCCAGTGGCGGTCTCACCATCAAGTTTCCTCCTTCCATATCACGCAACTGATGAGTTCCATGCTAAGCTCATTTAGTGGCTGGTTCTTTTGCTCTGATAAAGTTCAAGGTTTGGCAGTTTTGGCTAATCAAACTCAAACTCTATTTTTCTGCATGTTGGTTGCATCCCTGCCTCAGCTGTCGAAGGGCGCATGGGCTGATACTACAGTTGTACTGCGATCGTCATCTTTCTTCTCCGTAAGGAAGATCAATACGGAGTACCCAGGGTATTGTTTCCAGTTCCGTGGTAAAGATGAGATGAATCCTGAGATCTGATCGTTGGTTCTTCAAAAGTGAAAAGATCGTCAATTCGCGCAGCATCATTTCGGAAAGTTCCTTCGCCATATGCCGTAGAAGTGCGGCACACCTTGTTTTCTCACCTACTCAATTGAGCAAGTCGTAACATTCACAGCAGGGTCCTTTCCAAGCGTAAGCCACAATCCCAGCTGGTGTAGAAAAGACCTCCAATCGCGACGCTTTCCCTCACACTCGTGTCCGTTATTCAGCGGCAGTTTCGGTCGGCGATTAATAACAACAACCCTTAATTGTTGAGCAATGTGCCGCTGCCAAGGAACTGGCACCACATTATTGTAGTTGTGGCGTGGCTGCAGGCCCTAGGAGGTTACGTTGATGTTGGTCGTTGGTTCAGTTAGACATTGATTCCACGGCCCCTGTAAGCAGGGTTCGTACCGGTTCTTCCAGGGCACTTCCCTTCCATTCTCCCGATCAGCCCTGTCCGGAAGACGTGCCCAGATCCGCGAGTCAGTCTAGAACTCACTCAATCGTAAGTTATTCCTCCCCTGCTCGACGGACCAACATCACATTTGGCTTTTCCCTCTCTTCCCTCCCAAACTCTAAACATGCTAATTTCCCCACATTCTACTACCTCGATCCCCAGTGCCGAAGCGCTGATTGACCCGCGTAAGACGGCGACCCACGCTAGCTTAAGCTTAACGCTGCAGATCTTGCACGTTCTTGGAGTGCAACGCCGAGACAACCCTCGTTAATGCCTCGTCGCTGTCATTTCAAGCGGAGATGATGAGTTCGCGGTGACTGATTTATTGCGCATATTAAAAGTGTCTCACGCAGCTCCATCCATTGTCTGTCACACCAAGCATTCATTCGTCATGCCTTCTACCATTTCTGTACTTGCTGCGGGGGTTCTCGTGCCCGTTTTGGGTGCCGTGGCTGCTAAGCTTCCTCAAACGGCTCAGATTATCGACCAGAAGTCGTTCAATGTCTTGAAGGATGTGCCGCCTCCGGCAGTGGCCAATGACTCTCTGGTATGTCACTGCAGCCTCGAGCTGATTGTCGCTAACGATTATGGGTAGGTGTTTACTTGGCCTGGTGTGACGGAGGAGTCTCTCGTTGAGAAGCCTTTCCATGTCTACGATGAAGAGTTCTACGACGTCATTGGAAAGGACCCCTCTTTGACCCTCATCGCAACATCGGACACCGACCCAATCTTCCACGAGGCTGTTGTCTGGTATCCTCCTACCGAAGAGGTCTTCTTTGTCCAGAATGCAGGCGCTCCTGCTGCTGGCACTGGATTGAACAAGTCTTCCATCATTCAGAAGATTTCCCTCAAGGAGGCCGACGAGGTCCGCAAGGGCAAGAAGGATGAGGTCAAGGTCACCGTCGTTGACTCAAACCCTCAGGTCATCAACCCCAATGGTATGTTGAGCTGGCGATACGTATTGAATAGCGACTAACTCTCTGCCTCAGGTGGTACTTACTACAAGGGCAACATCATCTTCGCTGGTGAGGGCCAAGGTGACGATGTTCCCTCCGCCCTGTACCTGATGAACCCTCTCCCTCCGTACAACACCACCAGTAAGTCGCATGCACTCACAAGACAATATTCGGAGCTAACCCTAACTAGCCCTCCTCAACAACTACTTCGGTCGCCAGTTCAACTCCCTCAACGATGTTGGCATCAACCCCAGGAACGGTGACTTGTACTTCACCGACACCCTCTACGGATATCTCCAAGACTTCCGCCCTGTTCCTGGTCTGCGAAACCAAGTCTATCGTTACAACTTTGACACCGGCGCCGTCACTGTTGTCGCTGATGACTTTACCCTCCCCAACGGTATGTCTTCATCAAACGGTAGACTTCAGGCAACTAATATTGATCAGGTATTGGCTTTGGCCCCGACGGCAAGAAGGTCTATGTCACCGACACTGGTATCGCTCTCGGTTTCTACGGCCGCAACCTCTCTTCGCCCGCCTCCGTTTACTCTTTCGACGTGAACCAGGACGGTACCCTTCAGAACCGCAAGACCTTCGCTTACGTCGCATCTTTCATCCCCGATGGTTAGTCTCCCCAACACCGCTGCGATGCCATCTACTAACCCTTCCAGGTGTTCATACCGATTCCAAGGGCCGTGTTTATGCCGGTTGCGGCGACGGTGTCCATGTCTGGAACCCCTCTGGCAAGCTCATCGGCAAAATCTACACTGGAACCGTTGCTGCTAACTTTCAGTTTGCTGGCAAGGGAAGGATGATCATTACTGGACAGACCAAGCTATTCTACGTCACCCTTGGGGCATCAGGCCCCAAGCTGTATGACTAGAGGAGTTCTACGCTTCATAGACACCTTGATAATATAGTATGCCATACAAGCCGATGCAATTGCATGTGAGTCGTGTTAAGTAAATAACCTATTTCGCTATTCTCGTAGTTTATCTTGCCTGGCTGGGGGAGAAATTATTAGGCCCGCTTGATTGTATTTTGCCTGTAAGCATCGCTCTGAAGAATGTCCCGGCACAATGCAGCGACATATTCACTCAGTTGCATGGTCGATCTATCACCAACTGGGCTTGTATCTTTTGATCGATATGCGGCTTCGTGAGCCGGTGGATGGAGATGGTGTAAGGAAACAAGAGAGTGGTCACTAAGATGAGCATTTGTGCATGTTGAAGCATGTGACCAGGTGCGGGCAACGGGGGCCGAAACGGAGTTCACTAATCTAGCTAAACTCATAGAAGCGCCATAGCCATTTGGTGGCTCTCCTTGAAGAATTAGGATGGCCAGATTCGGGAAGAGATCGGAACCTAGCCTCAAGTTTTGTTTTGGTGTGCTCTACATCACTGGTTCAAAGAGTATCTAGTCGTTCCCCAGCTAATATAGCGCAGGGTATTGACCCTAGGGCTTTCACAAGTAAGTCAATTGATCAATCTCAAGATAAATATGTCTACTAGATCAAATACTCTCATAACATCAATGGCGAGTGTTTTTTATGGTCTAGATAATACACTACTTAGACAAATATCGCAACTCAGTACACTAACAGCTAGTGAAATGAGAACAAAACCATCTACCTCGAGTATTTTCATCTCGAATCGCACTCTATATCTACAAGAGATCCGAAATATTGGCGCCAGCGTCTTGGACATTGTTAGCCCATTTGCCAGGAGTAGTCTGTTCAACGGATCAGTAAACATCGCAAGTAGCAGTCTAAGCTCACTGACCTGAAGGTAGAGAACACCATCTTCAACGGCAGATTCGTTATAGTTCCCTTTCTTCAACGCGCTTACAGTACGGAGGCCAATCTCAGCTTTGCTGACGACATCAAAGAACCCTTCTTGAAGCATGTCGTCACCCGGAAACTTCTGCGACTCTAACTGCGAGACAAGCCCATTGAAGTAACCGTGAACGGCCTTGCCAGAATTGTTCTCCCAGTGCTTTATAAGTGTCGTGCCAGGCTTCTCGCTCTCGGCCTTGAGCGCTGCGTAGTTCTCTTCCAGCCGAGGGTCGAGCTTGACAGGTTGACCAAGGATCTTGGCGACTTTGGCTTCGATCTCGCTCTTGTTCGGATACCAGTACTTGGCTAGTCCTTCCTCAGCAACGAAGCTCAGCTTGTTTCCTCCACTGATGGAAGCATCATTGAGAGCCTTCTTAAGATTGTTATCGGCGACAGCTTCGCTGATGTTTGAGCCTAAACCGGTGGGAGCGACGAGAATTCGGAGTTTTCCGTCCTTAATATCGCAAGAACAATATTTAAAGGTCGCGGAAGGGTCTACTTCGATGGTCAGGACGTGAGCGGAGGCAAGGGTGTTGACGTTGGACTTGATTGACTCCTGAGACCAGTCAAGACAGGTAGTAGCTCGAGAGATATACCTAAAACGAAGTCAGATTCGGGGGTTAGATAGCAATGGGGAGTTATCACACTTACTCGTTAAGCATACTCCCAAAGCTGTTCTTGGCATACGAGGACTCAGCATACGGATAAATTGACAAGGGGTCAACATCGATGGTCCAGGGAATGCCGAGGAGAGCCTTCGAGAGCTTAGCCTCGAGATTTGGTTTCTCCTGCTCAAACTGATCACGGACTTGTCTGCGTCAGCAGGAGAAGATATATGTGCAATGTCTATACTTACCGTTCTTGCGGACCATCAGAGATAGCTTATCGGCACGAGGGAGCGACATCTTGTCAGCAAGGTCACTGATGTTTGATACAATGTTTCGAAAGCTGTCCATGGAGAAAGAATAGTAGTGTAGGATTTGAGTGAGCTGATGTGACAGTAGATGGCCTAGATGCAGACTTTATAGGCTGTTGAACCCGAGCACTGTTGGTTTGATACGGAGAAAACGGTCATGAAGATCATAGCCCAATGCAGGAATCGCCGTGAAGACACCAAAATCTCCCCCCATCCTTCCTCCTCGAAGGACAATACCGACCAGAGGAAAAGGGAGACGGCATACATGCCTGGGCTGTACCAATATGCGGCTCTGGAGTCCTCCGGGAATAGAGCTAGTGGCGATTCGTAACGCGACCTGCCAGGCGGAATTGATCCGTCAGATTATCTTAGTGTAGGGCTAGCCTGCAGCCACTTTTCACTAATTCGACGCGCTATACCTGCCGGTCAGTGGGATAAAACCTCCGCGTCTGCCGAACTTCCGCTCGCATGTAGTCTGGTGAGGTTTCTATGGCCAGGCTATCCGGAAGCTGCGGCTGGAAAGTGGATTTGGGACTTCGGTACAGGTTACCACTGGCCAATTCCGTATAACAAGTCACTCGTGTCTCTATTATGTGACAGTGAGATAAGCTATCGTCTTCGCCATGATTGAGATTGCAAAATGCTTCGTTTCGCTCCTTGTCCGTCACACTCACAATGCACCGCTGTACAACCTATGACATGTAGAAAGCACCCAGGGTCCCGCTTTGAAGTTGTTAAGAGGTAAGATGGTTCTTCAGAGGAGTATACAGATTGCTTCACTGGCCGTAAAGTCAGGCTTTAGGCTAGATACTCACACGAATGATAAGATCGTGATATTGCGTAAGTAATCGTTCCAATCGGAATCAAGCATTGATCTCACCGAACCTTGATGAACAAGCTTTTTCGAAACAATCTAGCACGTATTGGGAATGCATTGCGACATATCAAGTCAAGCGGAACTGCGTAGGGCGACTGACAGCCACGACCCTCGGGGTGGTTGATATATACGAGTCGCTCACATCAAAAGCCGATCTACCACCAAGTCCCGTCTCGTGTTTTGTTCCTCCCCTAGCGCGGTAAGGGGAATCACGTCAGTCGCCCCAGATTCATGAATGATCAAGGTTGCCAAGCTTCGTCCCTGGCTAGGCTATCTAGCTATCTCCTTTCCCTGGCACCGCTACAGAGACGCTACATCACCGAGCCTCCCACATTCTGTCTTGGCTAGATTTCGTTCCAAGTTGCAGGGAAGTGTTAGTGAAATACCAAAAAGAGCCAAGTTCTCTGGACTGGTTTAAGCTCCCAGTCAGATCATATGGAACAGGTCGCTCTAATCCTTTGCTCTTCTTACCAAGTCATCTAATATCCTAGCGGTAGCGAGAGCAAAGCGGATCATGGAGTAGAGTGCCTGAACTATGCGTGCCAGCCTTTGTTACCCCCTTCTGCGCGTAAATATTCCGCTGCAGCCACCAAGCGTGCATCAGTCCTCTTAGCCTTACGGGGTTGGCCACGTTCAGGGCACAGTGCTATCCGCGGGTGGCGCTTCAGCTTTGCCGAAACTTTGTGAGCTGATACGATCCTGATCAAACTGTCGTGCGGGCGCTCATACCAGTTTCTACTCCAGTCCAGTCGTCGTTCGTGGCTGTGGCATTGGCTCATAGCCGTTCTCAAGCCTACAACTTGCTCTACTGAATTTAGCTTGTGGATACCATCACAGACGGCATATTCTAGACGAGGATTCCCTCGATATCAGGGTTCTAAGCATGATTCTGCCATCATCTAGTAGCTGGAAGCCCAATAAACAAGCTTGATAGCGATATGGACTCGAATCTCGGCCGCTAGACGGCTTCTCGGCACATGCCCCTCAACATCAGTGTACATCGCCCACTTCAGACGCCAATCGATGGGTCAGCATTGATCCCAACTAGAGTAGACGTGTCTACTGCTTGACAAACCTAAAGTTTCTACCTATCACGCTTGTCAGGGTTGAGCGATCCGCTGAAGCCGGCCTCTTCGATGAGTATTTCTTCAGTGTCCACATCGCCACAGACAATCCGGACTCCGACCAGCTCTAGCTAATACTAGGAGGTTTTTCTGGCATACTTCCCGAGGAAAGCTCTCTTGTACCGAGGACGAAGCCGGAAGTAATTCGTATCAAGAGCTACGATGTCCTCTCAGAACAGCACTGTTATCAAGGTGGAGCCACCAAATGTTGCCTCGCACCCATATTGTGGCACAGTTGTTGCGGCGGTACCTTACAAAGCCATGAGAAGCCGAAAACGGTACCCATGATGCGATTGAAGGACACTGCCATGGCGCTACCCCCGACGAGACGCGCTGATCGGAGTACCTCGGCAGTGTAGGTGTGAAAGATACGGTAGTACAAAATTATTCAGCAAGTTGTGATATATCCTTAGCATAAGGACCTCTTGTATTTCCAGCAGGATCCAGTAGCCGAGAAAAAGCACAAGAGATGCCAGCGTCTGCCCATCAATCTCAATCAAATGATGCCGAAACAGGGAACCATACCCACAATAGAGCCAGTAAACATAGTCTAATTGTATCCCAATATTGTGGCAAAGCGCTAAAGTGATCAGAGGGATCCCAAAAATCGGAGTCAAGGTCATATAACGGGATGCAGCTTTGCACGAAACTCTGGCCTAAGATAAGCCCTACCTATTGTCTAATATGATTCCAGACATATGTAGAAGCATCGCTAGTCAACGGTGAGAAGACTTAAAAGATCGGATGAGTTAATCCTAGGACTTTCCACAACGATCAGGTTCAGAAGAGCTCTTAGTGCTATACGGTGTGAGGTAGTCGGGTAAAACGACCATTAACATGGCTAACCATGTCATTGATAACGAAAACTCTGTCATCTTTCCACTTCTTCTGCCTCCATACATTGGGAGTATTATGACATACGTAGATGATTATGCACTCTCTGGTGAATGCCTAAATTCCCCAATCCAAGTTATTGAGGTTCTTCGTAAACGCCAATTCAATGCAGCAATTCCAAACGATTGGTTTGGTAGAAAAAGAAGTTCTATGCTATCAAGATGCCTCGAGCGGATTATAAGATCACTTGTATAGATGGGCATGTCTCAAGACCATCATGAACATAAACAGTGTCTATTTGAAGAAAGGTTCATTCGTTTGCCACCATGGCCTTGAACTCGATCTAGCTGCCGACTGGGTTTTGTACTGCCACCCCCCATAATATTGACTCCACTTGATGTCGTACCCCATGTCGAGTTTGACATGGCAGTGCATTACGTATGCGGATATGCTGTCATGCAAGCGTTCCAACTACCTTCCTCTCTATGCGTATTGCCTATTGGTTCCTGCTGTCTAATTGCCTTTATGTACTTCTGTCTCGGCTGAGAACTACCAAAGGCTTGGCTCTCGAATGGTCTTATTGATGGTAGCTGGTATATATCTTTTATATCCTATCTATCTAGAGTGCCGCATATCTTCTGCTCGTTGATGATATGTGTACTTTGGATAAGTTTTCTCTGCTGATTTAAGCTCTTAGCTGCAGATAACGAAATGCCATAATCTAGAAATAAACCTTCTCTCATTCAACACTTCCGAAATTATCTCCACCTGCCGATAGTCCGAACGGAAGTTTAAAAGTGCCAAGCTATCTATACAAGATGGAGCCGGAGTTACCTACTCCCTATTTTCACGGAGCAGGGACTACGATCAGGTAGGGTGCTGTAGGAAACATCTGTATAAAGCTCTTTGTCCGGTCAAAGCTGTTCCCGACCTCTTCCCTCAATTCATCCCATACTACATCTCTCCGTATCTACTAACTACACAATGAAACTGCAATCTCTCTTCTTCGTTCCCGCAGTTCTTACCTGCTGGGTAAGTATCCCTTCATGGCGACATGGTGCATCTCTAGGACATCAATAGAACTGTCGACTTCCTGTTGGTACTAGGGTTATGGCCGCTGCATCGATGGTATGACTGGCGACTGGAACGTCTGTTATGTGCCTTCGTCGCTCCTGCTATATTGACATTTATGTCGAATGAAGGGTTTCCCATGCCCAGTCCAGGGAAATGGGTGCAGCCCTCAGGGCGTGAAGTTGCAAAGTGTTCCTAGAAAGACCTTTATGGCATCGAGTTACAAGAACCTGCCCATCCTCAGCAATACACATTTGTTTACTTTGCAAGATGAGATGATTGGAGTCTCTTTGGTGACTACAGAGTATACTGAAGCAGACTCCCTCAGATCTTCCATGATTATATGATGATCTCCACCACCAGAGGCCATAGACGCACATAACTAGCCAATCGGGGTTTCGGGTATCAACACAAACCGAAATATCGCGTATTTTGTCAATAAAGAACCAGGGATACGGAACACATGAACGCAGCAGTCAGAGATCGTATAGGTGAAACACTAGCTTCATGACAATCAAAACCTTAAATAATTTGATAGGAATCACACCTACATGGCAAATCTCAACTTGTCCCTATAATCATGAGGGGCTAGCTAAAAACAACTCTCACTTATACTTGCGCAAGCCTAATCGTATCATACATTACCTTGTAGCTGAATACCATAATCATAGTTTCAGCGTGGTAAATGCTGCCAGAATAGCAGCCACGAAACATTTTCGAGGCGGTCTGATGCGTCTTCGGCTATGTTGGCCGGCAAAATACTGAGCCTCTCCACATCAGTGAGTCGGTGTGATGTCGTACCCCATGCCAGGAACAAACCTTATTGACTGTCCCTAATAAAACCGGAATTATGCCATGACTACTGGGCACTGTACCTACCTTGCTGCGTGATCCACATCACCCACTTGATGTTCCCCGTATGTCTGCGAGCTGGGCCAATAATAAGCACTACATGATAGAAACTTGAAAGCTTAACATCCACTACAGCCTAAACTCATGACTTGCAAAGGACCAAAGTGGATACTCTAACATGAAGCGCTTCGTGTTGACGACGTTGTGTATGGGTGATTTAAGCTTTCTGAAGGCTTTTAGTTCTCTGTTTGTATCTGCCGATAGATTGCCAGTCAAACTACAGAATTTAAGTTTAATAATATTATTGGCCCCATTTGAGATGCTACTTTTGATAAATATAAAAGAGTATTCCAGTCAAGTTACTGCTACTAAATCTTTGTTTCAGACTTAATCTCATAGCCTTCAATTACTCCAATTTGTTACATATATCACCTACACAATGAAGCTGATTCTTCTCTTCTCCCTTCCAGTAGCTCTGGCTGCGGTGAGTAATTATATTCTGAGAGGTGAGATCTGTCTAATATTAGTAGAATTGCTGGCCTGCCGCTCCGAATGCCGGCGATCATGGTCGTTGCTACTGGGGTACAGCCGACTTTGCTTCTTGCACTTCAGTATGTATTTTTACCCCCGCCCAACGACCTTTGCTAATATTGTTTTCTTATAGAGCGCACCATGCACTGGCAATAATAACCAATGCACACTTCTTGGTGGTGGACTTGCAAGCTGCACATAAGGGGATCATGGAACACTGGCGAACTAATCTCTGATATTAAACTGGTAGCCTGTTATAATAATGTTAAATTGATTACCATCCCTTCGCTTATCTTTCAAAAGTATAGCTTGGTCACTGTCTCATGTCCAAATACACATCACTTACATCTCATGTCTCGATGTCGTCGCATCCAGTTCAGCAGGAGGATACTGTGGCGGCGGCGACCCATATGTCAAAACCGATCCCGCATTCTTCGTATCCTCCTTCGTCTCCAACTCAGCAGCAGGCGGTGTAGCCCTCTTTCTTCTTCTCCAAAGATAAAACGCAGCTCCAATGATCAGTAGCCCGGCTACTCCAACCCCAGCACCTATACCAGCTTTAGCACCCGTCGATAGTCCTCCGCTAGAAGAATCGTTTGAGAATGATTCGCTTGAACCAGTCTCTGCTGGAGCGGATACTGTTTTTGTAGATCTTGTTGACCCAGATGACAAGGATAGATCTTTTTCGCGATAATTGAGCTGGATCATTGGTGCGAAGATGGTGATCCCATCAAGAGACACGGTGCTGGTTTCATCTGTCACTGTCGCTGGGAGGGTGAGCCAGTTGAGAACAGTCTTTTGCTTCGAGCATGATGCGACCTGTAAAGATCCCCTGGAAGCGATTGTTGTGCATGTTTGTGGACCGCCGGGTTGCGCACATGTATATCCACTACTACCGTCAGTTCCAAAGCCGAAGGGCACTCGTCAGACATTCTTACGATGGACAGCATCCTATCACCCTCTCGTCATCTTGTATCGAAAACTGAAAATTGAAGTTTCCAGTCTGAGGACCTGTCGCGGTACACGCCTTTTCGTAGCCTTGAGGGCATTCGAACGCGGGAGAGTAGAAGCCCCAGCCATTCACAGCATTTTCGGCGGGGAATGACGATTGTCGCGGTGGCCAACAGTCTGTATCGTCGAGCACGCCTTGCTACAGGGTTCTGTCAGATTGAGTTCGACGCGTCAAGAAAATATCCACCTACCGTGTTGTCCTGATTATTCCCGCATGTCTGGCCTTGCCAGGCATTCGTGCATGTCGAGCAATCGGTGACTGGCACGGTACACCGATCGGGGTACTTCCACTCTGTTGTGAAAGGGCCCAAGTTCGTTCGTGCGCTCGGCATGGCGGTCGTCGTATACGATGTGTTTTTGGGAGGATAAAAGAACGTGAGGAGATCTTCAGGGCAAGAAATGGCGAAAGAAGGGTAAAAGAATTGACCAAGGAGTGAAATCACAACGGGTCAGCCCATCCGCCACCCCTGTTAATTCCGTCTGACTGCATCAGACCTATTTCCTACTGCAGGCTTACCTGCGTCCATCTCACCAACGGTGTGGCCAATAACCATCATTGTTTCTCATTTCAAGCTTTTCTGCCTAGCAACAACCAACAAAACTGTCATCACCACAGGGATTGTGAGGCCGTTGCCGTTCTGGGGAAATTATGGACCCCAAATGCCGAAAGGATTCAGACAACCTTGCAGATACGGAACCACATGGCTGAGTTATGTTGGCTATGTCTCTCCGCCTTCACAGGGATTTTGTCAGAGGGCCAATCGCAACAGCGCCTCATCTCATCATCCCAGACTTGCACGTCTCACTGGGCTGATTCAAGGGCTATGCCAGATCCTTCGGTCATTCTTGCAGCATTTGATATTAGGTGAGCTCCATTCAAGTCTCGACTAGATCTATCGAAGGAAGAGGCTTATCAGTAATCATCAATGTTTTTCGCTGGAGACACCCTCTTGCGCTTTTCGCTAGAATCAACTCAAATTCACCAAGACTCGATCTGAGAAACCTTGGCAATGGGGAAGTGCGACAAGTCTGTAGGTCATCCAATATTTGATACATTGACCGTGATAGTATGTGACCTATCAGAAGATCGCTGAAGAGCCCCAAGAGAGATATGAAGACGATGTGCGGCATCACTCGAAGGAAGGCTGATTTCCTGCGGTCGACCCTCATCCCGACTGAGGACGTAGTCGCGCAGTTTATGTAGGTAGTATTCCTCTCCGTACGAACTGTAGTATCCATCGACGCAGCCCATTATATCTGGATATTCTTTATCCGTGGAATTGTAGATACTCATCCATGGTTGCAGATCCCCAGACCACTGATTCACTTCCAAGCCGCATACTACATAGATCCGATAGACAAAGGTCTTGGAATTATCGGCCAGCTGAAAGTTGAGAAATCCAGTAAACTGTGCGCTGCTGTCCGTGACGAACTCCTGACGCAGATTATCCCATAGATCCGCTGGCTTTGCTGCAAAGGAGACGAGCTTAAATCCAGGGCAGATATTGAACTGCGACGCTATATTCATTTCGAGACGCCTTGCCAAGTCGGTGGAACCAAAGGGCGTGACTTGCTTCCGAATAAAGATCTTGTGACGTGGGCCAGCCCATAATAGAGAATCATGTGTTTCAAAGAGTTCATGCGGTCGGCTACGGACAAAGCCATCAGCCGTCTTTGTGAGGTAAACTCCAACCTTTCGTCTCCCATAGCCGCCATGCGGTATTTCGCACGCGAGGTTGAGGACGTATTCCTTCTTCTCGCTCTCACCAAGGAACGTCTCCAGCCTAAGGCCCTTGTTCGTCATACTATATTCGTGCCCGTATCTCATTGTTGAAGTGCGGTGGAGATTCTTGCAGTGTACGAACTCGGAGGGCGATGAAGCGAGGATACCGCGAAATTCTTGTTGTCGAACTTCCCGTAGGGGTCTCCCTATGGATAAATTGGCTCTCCATGCAAAGATTGAGAGATCGGTTGTTTCTTTGATGATTTCCTCTTGAAGTCTGCCAAAGGCCTTGGTCCCTTCTCCATAGAGCATTGGCATATTAACACCGAAGATACCGAGGAGGCAGTATGCTAGATCCTCTACTCTTGTGGTCTCTCGTTCCGCCGCCCATGACATGCGCTTCGCAACTGGTATAGTCTCCAGGATAGCGTTGTCTTCTAGGACTGCAATATCGATACCGGTGATGCCCGAGATTCCGCCTCGAAACTCTCTTTTGGTTCCCCGGTAATTCCATGCACTGTCATAAAACTCAAGAGTTCGTGAAGCAATCAGTTCCTGCAGTGTCCACCCTCTGGTAAACCATCGGCAAGACGACAAGCCAGGAATCTGGTCATCCTGTGGACCGCGATGCATTTCCAAATCTTCAAGGTGAGCAAAGCAAACTTCTGAGAGTTTGTACCAGTTGAACATGGAGTTGATCGCTTCAGCCAGCTCTGCGCTGCTCCTCTTGTCAACGCAGCAAGTGTCGACCCATGCGTATGCGATCCCTCTCTCTTTCGCCAATCTGCAAGTATGTATAATCTTGACATAGCCTTTCTTTCCCCTTTCCTGGCCCGTCATCATGTCTTCGAATGTGACTTCATCATCGCCCCAGGTATGCGACAGAATGGCATAGGGAGCTGATGATATGTTCTTGAGCTCTAGAGCGATTGTCGTTGTGTTGATGAGCCACATGATTGGCCTTGGCGCAAATCGGAATATTCTTCAAAGCCACAAAACTTTATTTGACTGTATTTCAGGCTCGCTTGCTTGGTAAATGATAACCGCAGCTTTGTATCAGGTTGACCTCAGAAGCGGGGTCGGATTCAGCTGACAGCTGAGGTATTTCAGGTCATCGGGAAATAGTCGGCATGATGATGACCAAAGTCCCAGGCATCCATCAGCATCAAGGCACTCTGTGAAACATTTCGACCAAGTATACGAGATGTTTCGAAGAAACCTGACGGTTGCATACCATCAAGGTCAATGATGCAGGGTAGTATTGCCGAGCCAGGCGACTTACATGAAATTTAGCATCGATCGACGTAACCTCTATCTCATCTCCAAAGAGGGGAAACAGGAATCATTCAATGAAAAACTCATCCCTTAGCAGATACGAATCAATCTCAGAGTCATACTCAGATTCTTTAAGATTACCAAGGTTCGTGGAGGATTACCTACAATGGTAATTCACAGCGATGTCTCTAGCTTCCAAACTTTGCCGCTTTCCAGGCTAGCGCAACCATCAACTCTCCTAGCCGAGATGCCTTCATTGGCTCCGTTGAATTAATATGAGGTAACAAGATCGATTCTATGGGTCCGGAATTAGGAAGAATTTTCGGTGGAGAACCAGACATGAAGTCATAAGAAGCGTTCCCCAGAATCTCCATCTCTTGGCCGTTCACTTGGCATTTCTAAATCTGCAAATATTCTAAGCCAAGAGATCGCGCCAAGGAGTTTCACTTGGCTAAGCGATATGTTTGCTGAAACGGAGAGGTCTGAGGTTGCTCGGAGCAATAAGTCGTCTGGTATGTTGCATTGTGAGGGATTGTGAGAAGTGAAGTGCTGATTGAGATAGAGCAACCGATAATTGTTCAGTGGAATGGCCCAAATGATCCAGGAAACCCGTACAACTGGTCCCGCAAGAAGAAATGGTCTGCCGTCGGTCTTGGACTCTTCGCGACGTTCATATCTATGATGAACGGGACAATAATCACGACAGCTCATGAAGCAATTGGCGAAGACTTTAATGTCAGCGATGAGAATTTCCCTCATTCATATTGGCCCGTGGCATCGTGGGGACTGGGCGGTGCACTATTCTCACTTGTTTTGCTTCCGATCATGGAAGATTTTGGGATGAGACTTGTATTTCTTCTGGTATACACTGTCTTCCTCTGCTTTCTCATTCCAGTTGGAGTAGCGCCTAACTACGCCACTCTGATCATCACTCGCTTCTTCAGCGGTGGATGCTGCACTATTCTCGCGAATGCAGTAGCCGGCATCATTGGTAATGTCTTCGCCACAGATCGAGCTCGAACAATCCCGACTGGGCTGTATATCATGATATACCTAAACGCCAGCAGTCTTGGGCCCGTCATTGGCGCTGCTATCTTTCAGTTTTTACCCTGGCGATGGATTGGCTACATCGAACTCATCTGGACGGGAGTTTTCTTCCCAATCTTCATACTGGCTATGCCTGAGACACGGGGTTCGGCGATCTTGACCGCGAGGGCGAAGAAGTTGAGAAAGCAGGGGAAGAATGCGTACAGCCAGAAGGAACTTGAGTCAAGATCGATTCTTCACGATATCTGGACAAGCATTCAGCGTCCGCTATACATGCTCTGCACCGAGTCGGTTGTGTTCATATCAACTATCTGGACTGCCTTCAGTCTGGGTGTCATCTACGTTTTCACGCAATCTGTTGAACAAGTCTTCACTGCTCTGTACGGATGTAACGCCATTGAAGCGGGCTACGTCCAAGCTGCCATCGTCATCGGAGAGATTCTCGGCTTTGGTCTTTGCGTCCTGACAAACAACTGGTATTACGCCTCTGCCTCACGCAACAAAGAAGCCCCCGGAACACCCATCCCCGAAGCTCGGCTCTACGCCGCCGTAATCGGAGGTTTCATCGGCGTCACAGGTGGAATGTTCGTCTACGCCTGGACAAGCTACTCCTCAGTGCATTGGATCGGACCTGCGATGGGACTGATGCTCGGTGGACTTGGCACCGAGGCTGTTGTCGTTAGTATCGCGAACTATCTGATCGATGCTTACAGCAATTATGCTGGAAGTGCTATTGGAGCTACAGTGCTGGGCGAGAACTTGGGCGTCGCGTTTTTGCCGCTTGCTTCGAGCAGTATGTATACGAATTTGGGCTTCCATTGGGCTAGTTCGCTGTTGGGCTTCATCTCGTTGGTTTTGGCGGCGGCGCCTATTGGGGTTTTTATTTGGGGTAAGGAGATTAGGGCGAGGAGTCCGTTTATGAAGTCTGCTATGTCGAAGCCTATGGAGTTTGCGATCTCGCCCTCCGAGTGAGGGAGGCGAAATTGAATATGCTTAATAAGTAAATAAAAATTGAATGAAACAATATTATCGCAAGAGCCAATATGACACAAGCACCGCAAGAATTCAACAAACGTAGAAGGTATAAAAACGTGAATCACTTTGACCTGCCACTTTAAGCCGCAATACTGCTATGTCTCGGATCAGTCGGGTCCTTTTGTCCTTGGCCCCAAATCCTTCGCACGTTGAGTCATTCAACCCCAACATTTGCAAGGTTCGAGCAAGCCACTTTCTCTCACATTGGCTCGTTTGGTGAACGAAGCGACGCCGCTAATTTGCCGATCTGATAAGCAGGATCTGATAAGCAGGATCTGATAACCAGACATCACGGCCGATAGCTCCGCTACCTCCGTAAGCACTACCATTGTAGGGGGAATTGATCTCCGACCGTGAACTTTGCGCGTGATGCGGGGTATAAATACGTCTGCATTTGACAGACAGCTTCAACTGAGTATGTTATCTGTCTATTATTCTTGATACGAGATGACTACCGACGTGAAAGAACCCGTTCTCGACACTGAGCTTGTTGTGTTTAATGCTACTCAGGTGGATACATACCTCGTCGCCTTCAATGAGCTCGACAGCGATAATCCCAAGAACTGGCCCGAAAAGCGAAAATGGGCCGTGACAAATGTCCTCTCCATAACAGGCTTCAACCGCATCCTCGTGTCAACAGTAATGGCCCCCGCGCTCTCCGTCATCGCCAAAGATCTCAACATGACAGCTACTCAATCCGTCATGGCATTGAGTATCTACCTTTTGGCAACTGCGTTTGGTCCACTTGCTATTGGGCCCTTGTCTGAGGTCTATGGACGCAGGACTATTCTTCACGTATCTAATATCTGGTTTCTCGTTTGGAATCTCGCGTGCGGCTTCGCGAACTCGAAGGAGATGCTTATTGGTACTAGATTCCTCGCTGGCTTTGGCGCAAGTGCTGTTTATGCCCTTGGAGGTGGTGTCTTAGGCGATATATGGCGCCCCGACCAGCGTGGCAAGTCTCTTGGATGGTACTCTGTCATTCCTCTCATCGGCGCCGCAACCGGTCAGTCCAAACCTCGTTCCTTTGAGCATCATATCACTAACTCTTACAAAAGGCCCTATCATTGGCGGCTTCATGACTGATCGGGTTTCTTGGCGATGGATGTTTTGGTCTACTTCCATGTTCCAAGTCGCAATGGCTGCTATCTCGTTCACTACGTTCCGCGAAACATATGCCCCTGCAATTCTCAAGAAGCGGGCTAAGAAATTGCGCAAAGAGACGGGCCAGGCATATCACACCTATGAAGAACGAACACAAGAGGGACATACTTTGAGAAAGGTCCTCACCCAAGCAATGACCCGTCCCCTTCGCCTTCTAGTATTCCATCCCATCATCCAAGTCGCCGCTGTTATCTCCGCTGTCGGCTATGGTCTTTTATACATCGTCCTCTCAAGCTTCGCAGACATTTGGACACAGCAGTATGGGCAATCTGTTGAGATAAGTGGTCTACACTACATCTCTTGTGCATTGGGTGAACTAGCAGCATCACAAGTCGGTGCGCCATTGATGGACTACTGGTTTCGCAGAACCGAGCGCCGCAACGGCCACCACTTACCAGAAAACAGAGTACCACTGATGGCAATGGGTGCATTCATAGCGCCAATTGGCTTCATCGTCTATGGTTGGTGCGCTGAGTACAGAGTTCACTGGGCATGGGTCGATGTAGCCATGTTCATCACCTGTTTTGGTATGCAGATCTCTGGTATGCCACTACAAGCGTACCTGATCGATGCTTACCCGGATCATACTTCAAGTGCTATCGCGGCAGAACAGTTTCCTCGCAGTTTGGCAGCCTTCTTGTTTCCGTTGTTTACGCCAAAGATGTATGCTGCGCTTGGGTATGGATGGGGAAACAGTGCTATGGCGTTTGCGGAGTTGGCGCTCGAGTTGGCTGCGCCGTTATTGCTGTGGAAGGTTGGGGCTAGCCTACGTGCAAGGGCAACGTCGAGTTTGTAGGGACGAGTGGCTTGATGGAAAGAGGATATTGTTACCGCCGGCTAATGGATGTTGGTATTGGTACTTTCAATTCGCATACTTTTCGTCTGGTCATCATTACTCCCATCAACCGTTCTTGAAGCCACCGTCGCCATAGTCCCAGTCATTATCTTCTCTCTTGGTTGTAATTAATACTCAAACCTCCATCGGGGGTCAGTGTCACCTCTCCAATCCTCCACCTCTCCAACGTGCTTAATCTCCTCACTCACCGCCGCCCGAGTATCATTCTGCTTCTTCAACCTCCAGCCAAGGATACTTACAACCACAATATTAGCAACAAGGTATCCCAAAGCCATAGAATGTCCAACCACAAATCGCGGCCCATCACCAGATCGATACAGCTGTGTTCCCATAACAGCACCAAGGTTTCCAATGCTGATCTGCATAGCGTTCGCAATAGCACGCTTCGTTTGTCCAGATACGTTGATGGCGGGCCAGCTGAGGACGAGAGCAGTGGCTGGGTAGATTCCGGCTGCGGCGAAGAATGTTCCAACGTATGATACTCCTGGTCTTGCGGTGGGGTTGGTGTTAGCAAGAAGGATGATGTAGCCAATTGCTGCCACACCAGCTGAGCCGGCGATAAAGACAGCGCGTTTGGCAAGTTTCTCGGAGGCGATCGCGACGCCTAGAGTTGTGACGAATGCCACAGCGTATGGTGGGATTGTTAAGAGCTGAGCGACTGCTGCTTTGTATCCGAGGTCCTTAATAATGGTGGGCTAGTTCCATTAGTGTGGATTTTAACTAAAGTGCATGTTGACTTACCAAAAAAAGCGAAAGGGTGTACAGCGGCAGACTCATTGTGTGAAAGCCTAACCCATAAAGCCAGCAGCTTGGGTCACTGAATGCCTCGCGAACAGCAGCCCAGCTGAACTTCTCTTCCCGAATGGCGTCGCTATCTGCATGCAGTCGTTCATGGATGAAGGAGCGCTCCGACTTTGTGAGGAATTTCGATGTATCCGGGTAGTTCTCGATGAACCAGTATGCCGCCACGGCGACTACTACTGTCGCGATACCTTCCTGCTTCATGTCAGCGTGATCGCAAGAGAAAGTTACGACCGCCTTACCAAGATGAAAATCCATCGCCATCCGTTATCCCACACTACACCTGCCATCTTTCCAATGCCCTGAGCCCGGTTAGTAAAGATACCGCGACGAAGCGAAGGGGGCGTACATAGGCCAAGATACCACCGAAAGCCCCAGCTAATGACGCAGCGCTAAAGAAGAGCGAGATGCGATATTGTCGCTCACGTCGCTTATACCACATGGAGAAATAGTACACGACGCCTGTTCACCATCAGCATCTCTGCTCTAACATCACACTGCGAGAACAAGCCTACCTGGAAACAACCCGCTCTCAGTAACACCGAGGAAGAAGCGAGCAATGAAGAAACCAGTCTTATTCTGCACGATACCGAGAAGCGTGGCTACAATACCCCAGGCGACAGTGAGAGTTGGCAGCCATAGCCGAGGTGTTGTTCGCTTGAGGATAATGTTGCAGGGGATCTGGCGCTGTCAGAAACCTGCTTGGATGGAATGATGAGCGACGAACCTCAAAGAGAACATAACCGATAAAGTACAGCGTCAAGCCAGTGAGATACTCATTACCCGCTATTCGACGTCAGCTTGGGAGATATGAAGCCAGTTCCGTCGTTCTTACACATATGGAGATCATCGATCATTCCCTCAATACGAGCATTGCCAACTGTTCGTTTATGTAAGCTTGATATTGCGCTGTTGTGTCGCGATCATCCATACCATTGCTGCGGTCCAAGAACGACAGCAGATACAAGATCCCAACTGCTGGTAGAAGCTTCAAGTCAAGTTTACGGAGCAGGGCCTTTTCGTTAATCTGCGAGCTAGAGTCAATGGTGCCGGCCTCATCGCTGAGGTCCGGCGGCGAGTCGTTCTTCAGATCAGCAGCCATCGCGTAGAACCGTGCCTAGAGATTCAATAGTACAAGGTGTCAGGAACTTGAAAGATCGGATGGACCATGTCAGTTAAATATGATTGAGGGGTGAGAATGATGTCTCAGTCTAGTATTATTGCACCATACGTTCCTTGTTCAGATCTTCACGAGGTTTCATCCATTTCAACTTGTCATTTCGATGCAACGCTGATGTTGGTACTTCTGCAACCGCTGGCGACACCGCTTGAACAAAAGTACCGCAGACGAGATCTACAACACCTCTTACCCTTTCTACTACTAAGAGCGATGCACAGGGAGATTAGAGTACAGTGATGGATGCACAATCTAGATGCATCGATCGGAGCATTTTCCCCAAACGACCCAAATATGACGTTGATGCGTAGAATGAACCACTGCCGGCACTTGATTAATTCCATGACATCACCATTCCTGAAGGGGTTGTCGTTGAGACGAGCAGTTGATATGTCGCCATGTTAGTAGCCTCTGTCGTGATTTCGAACGGGCCAATGGGAGCGTTTGTGATACCGGTTTGGCTTACCCGCTTGGGGTAGCGTGGGGAACCATGGACGTAGGATTTCACTAGAATAACGGAGCGAATTCAAGACTCTGGGTAATTATTGGATTTTTTGATGTGTACATTCATCGAGCGAATGAAACTGGAGGATAGAGTAAAGCGGCTATAACGAATTGGAATCGGACTCGGATTCACGCCACTAGCAGCCTCAGAAGTCGACCAGGTTCAACATTCCGTCCTGACATCAGCCTGAAGACATCATTCAACGATCTCCTCTGTTTTCAATCACAAATACATCTTCAAAGATTAGGTATGCAACGTCTGTATAGCCTCATATCCTACTGGGAACCAAGCCCCGTCAGAAGCTCACGTATCTCGAACCCCGTGCCTTAAGAAGTTATCATACTCTTTCATGTTTAAGAACGAATATTCCTCCAGTTATACTTCTGCGATTGCCAGCTGATATTTAAATTATACATGGAAATGGTGCAGTTGCATGTTGCTACCCGTCAAGTTGAGATCCTCTTTCATCTACCGACAGGCCCGAGACGGTGATAGCAACTTACCGATCACCATTCAAGCCGCGGTGTCGTGGAACAGTTTATTGAAGACTATCCAATGGATAGTTCTTGGGGCTTTTTTATGCGGTTTATTTCTAGAATGCAGATATCGTGTGGTCAACCCCTGTTCAGCTTGTACTACCGAGGCATTTATATACGTGCAACATATCATAAACAGACCAGACTAACCATATCAATTTACTAAATACTACTCTGTACATCTCAGATTAATATTCTGTTCAACTTTGTTCAAATGAGAGCAAACATGTAGTGCTTCGGCTGCGGCAACGAGATGGGAAATGATGATGAAACCTTATATGATATGCCGAAAACCTTGTTCGTATGGGAACCCGGCGCGTTACACGTTGCGGGGGAACGGCGCTGAGAAACGGTACACAACTGCAAAGAACACGTAGTCGTGTTACTGAGGGTTTTAATTCATACTTGAAGTGTCCGACGAGTGTGTATTCCGACGGAAGTGATATGTTTTGAAGTTCGTCCGAGTATCAACTGCATACTCCGCACTCATAATCTTACAAGACCCGACTACCTACATCGAGACCGAATCTTCATTAAAGCTACGATAGAATCTTCACCCACTAGACCCATCATTGTCTCAGCCCTATACATCTCTCAGCTTCAACTTCATTTCTCTTAGTGGGTCAGAATGGGGTCCCTCATGACCAAGACCAACCCGCCAAAGAACGGCCTAAAAGTCATCCACGCGGGTCTTTACCGCACAGGAACTGCTTCCATGGCCGCAGCATACCGTATCCTCGGCTACAAAGCCCACCATGCTCTACATAACGAATGGCATGAACCATGGGGGAAACTGGAGCAAGCTGCAGAAGCTACCTTTCCTCACCTTGTCCATTTCCCAGACTACACCCACAACAATCCTCGTCCACCGTTCACCAGAGAAGATTGGGAGAGCTTATGGGGTGCTTATGATGTCGCCACTGATATAGCGTCGACTTTCACGTTGGAGCTCATCAAGGCGTATCCTGATGCAAAAGTGGTCATTGTCCAGAGAAGGTTTGAAGATTGGTGGCCTTCGTTTCACTCGGAGATATTGGTCTCTGTTTTTGAAGCAACCTGGCTTCAGAAGTTCTTGACGTGGTATGTTTTGCGGTTCCGGGCTTTACATGCCATGAGGAAGATTCTTGCTGGTTTCTTCTCTGTGAACGAGTACTCTGTGGAAGCCATCACGCCCGATATTGCAAGGGATACGTATGAGGAGTTTTACAGAAAGATTCGGGAAGCTGTGCCGAAGGAGAGACGGTTGGAGTATTATCTTGGTGATGGATGGGAACCGCTATGTGAATTCTTAGGAAAGGATATACCGGATGTTGAGTTTCCGAGAGTCAATGATCGTAAGACGCATAGTGAGGATATGGAGAGGCTTATGGCGAAGCTTATGAGGGTTTCGATGGGGGTTCTTGGACCTTATCTTGTGGCGGTTCTTGCCGTTGCTGTTGTGCTTTATGCCTGGTAAGGGTGCATGTCATAGTCATCAGAGTACTGGTTATTATTCACCATCTAGCGGCTTCATGACAGTATTGCAGGTAGAATAGAAAGTCACAAAATAGAAATAGCAGCAATATATACTACTTGAATATTAAACGTTATTACGTAGAGCACCCAATCGATCTCAACCAAGAACTCCGTCATTTCAATACCAAGTCCAAACATCATAACTTCTCATAGCCCTATCACCACAAGTCATAAACTCTCATAGGCATACCCCTCTTGCTCAACGGAAGAGCAGTGCTATTCCTCGTCACATTCTGGATAGTACATCCCTCCGTCTTGTACGTCTTGGCATACTGCCCAGTCAAAACAGTAGCCAACCACTGAATAGCCGTAGCAGCATTTAGCGCAAAGTTCTGCGAATGGTTGCCAACAGTGTTTCGTTGATACAGGATATTGGCACCGATACCGCAGTATCTCTCAATGAGCTTGTCAGTGTTGGCGATTGGGCTGATCTCATCATGGACACCCTGGTACGCGAAGATAGGCCATTGGGGAACGCCGTGGTAGCCCATTATTCCGTCGCGGTTGATGATGCGCTGGATGCGAGGATCACGGAATATTTTTTCGCCGTCCTTGAAGAAGTCGAAGATATCGACTCCTGCGTATGCGCTGCCTGCTTCAGCGAGGGTGTAGTTCTCGGCGGCTAGGAAGGCAGTCTTGTTGTTTTCTCCAGACGTCTTTAATTGCGAGAGAAGAATTTTTTGCACCTCAGGGTACTGGCTCGTCAATCCGAGGATAGAGCTTGGTGCAAGGCCAGCAGCGTCTTTGCCAGAAATAGCATCCAAGACAGCAGTGACATTCGGCGTCAAGCCACCGAGCGCAGCGCCAACTACTGTATCTTCAAGATCAGGTGCATACTGCACTGCAAGTTCAGATGCCCATTCACTAGCCAGCGCGCCACCAGAGTACCCCCAAAGCGCAACGCGAGGGTTCGTTGTGTTGAGACCAAGACCGAGAGAGAGAACAGCACGAATTGAATCAAGGGTCGCGTGGCCGGAGATAACACCTGCTGTGAACGACGCAAGAGGACCTTCGTAGTCAGGAACGCTGAGAAAAACACCAAGGCCTAGAGCATCGTTGAAAAGCTTTAGACTGCTGGCAGCGGCGGCTGAGTAGACGGCGTAACTGGGACTAGCATTCACATCTGCTGAATCGTAAGGAACTTGGTACGAGAGCAAAGCGCTCTGGTTGAACAGCGTCGCAGCAGAGCTGTTGGCCCCAAGCTTAGGCACGAAGAGCGTCGTGACGGCCCATGTTGGCTTGTACTGGCTGTCTGTAGTGCGGTACAGAATATTATACGTCGCAGAACTGTTTCCAGTGATGCGGGTCAAATTTCCCGGTGCAGGGCGTAGACGGAGAACAGTGCCAGGCTCTTTATTCTCATAGCCTTCTGGGGCGGTATACCATGGATCTTCACTGGGTGGGAGAGGTTCAGATGACACAGCTCGTTTGTAAATATGGCCTTGAGCAACAGCAGTGAGGCCTAGCAAAAGAGTGAGGACACGATGAAGAGCCATTGTGAAGTATGATGTAATAGACCAGGAGTCCGAGCCCTCAAGCAATGGCGGAGAAGAGTCTTTTTAACCCAAATCTACATCACATTACGTATGACGCTGAGCCGAGGCTTCCGCCAACCGCGCCCCAGAGACTAAACATGGTTTAGAAAAAAAAAGCTTGGGAGATGCCATTTCGATAGTTCACAGCCTAGTTTGGCAGTCATGACGATGAGTGTTTGGTGGCTGGACGAATTAGCTTGTCCGACGTGACCAATTAGAGGAGCTTAAGTCCACAAGGTTGGTCCGGTTTGCCGTTGGAGTTGTGGGGTTGAGACATGGGTAGGTAGAGAGTCCGACGGAGGGAAGGGTTTATTTTTGTTTCCGGGGATGACGTTGGATGGGAGATGAGCCTTGTGATGTTTCCGTGGGGGAATGCGTGCTTGGCTGTTGCTGGGTGGTGTTTTGCTTGGAACATTGACATGGTGATGGAGATGGAGATGGGTGAAGGCACTGTTGAGGGACACGGTAGACTGACGCCCGCCGGTGAGCCAAGGCTGAGAGTCAAAATCTTGGAGTGGCATAGGTACACCATTAACAAAGTTCTTCGGCTTACTTGCCAGTACTGGCGTCGCCCGTTACGCGTGCGTGCGCTGCGTTTGTGCGTTGGCATCGCTAGCTCCGTCGTCAAATGCGGGGTTTCAATCCAACGATTGAACTGCCCCTCTGGAAGCAAGAAAACACCAGACCTTGATATAAGGTGTCAAATAAACTCATCCTAAACTCATCCTAAACTTATGCTAAGTTACCTAAGTGTTTTTGTCACTCAGGATCAAGGTCCCGAGTTTTCTTTCCTCCCCTTAGCTGCCCGATTTGCGACTTCAAGAGAAAGAACATATGCAAATGCAATCAAGGGACTGAATAATGAAAAACTGGCCCAGAGCTTCGGAAGGTTTCATCTTGCAGTACAAGGTTCTAAGTTAGAGTAATCGGCAAATCCATCTGTAGAGTTTAATTGACCTTGATGGCACTGTATCATTCATGACGCAATGGGCTTGGTAATCTCAAAGTTTGTGGTTGATAGAAAAGAGTGGTTAGATGCGTTAGTGTCATAGCTGATTACCGCGTTTTTGGCGTGCTATTCTGTTAAGAGGAAAGTGTTTGTGATTGTCTTATTCTGTCATCCAACTGACCTACCCGGCAGTCGGTAGACAATTTTTTGCTTATGCTACCTCGATGCAAACCTCATGCCTGCAGTTCCTATGCTATATAAAACCTGTCTCAAATCATGAGTAGAAAAAAGCTCAGTATTTATAAATAGCGCAAAATAGCCCGACTTGCCCGAAGATCACAACTAAAATGCGTTATACTCATGTGTACTTAGATTTATGATAAGATTCTATAAGCCCTTCAATTTCAACCTAATCTATCGCAAAGCGTAATCTACGGGCTCTCACAGCCGAGAAGCCCGGTCGTGTCTCGTCACGTTCCTACTCAGTCTTCCAGTAGGGGTTGTTGATGGCCTCCGTAATAATCTGCCTGAGTGGCTTCCAACCCTCCTGACCAGCCCACTTCTTCAAGAGAGCAACAGACTCAGACTGATCCGTCCAGACCTTGAGATAGAACGTCTCAGGATAGTCATCGATGAACTTCCTCTGTGGTCGAAGCTCTCGCAGAATGGGCAAGAAATCGTTCCAGTGAGCTTTGTGGCCCCACGTCTGGAGACGCGCATTCTTGACTTCGGGATCAAGAATGGCAGCGACGTGGATGAGGGCAACGTCTTGGACGTCGACAAAGAATGCTTGGGGGTTGAACGTTAGTGTGTTGCGAGGGAGTTGGCTGATTGATGGGACCTACAGGTTTGGAACGTGTCAATCATCTCCCTCTTCTCAATGAAGAGAGAATAAATCCAGTTTCCGTGTGAAGAGGCATGTCTCTCGTGGAGTGGTTCGCCCAAGATACCAGAAGGGCTGACAACATTGGTCACAAAAGTGGGTTTGTTCTCGTCGACGTATTTCCATAGCGCTTGTTCTGCAGCGACCTTGCTTGCAGCATAGACGAGCATTGCACGCGAGGGTTCGTAAGGCGGTGGAGCCCAGGCCTCTTTGACAGCAAACTCGTTCCACGAATTGCGGTCGACGACGCCATCTTGGTCAGGCGTGGGGAAGACTGCTGCGACGATGGAGCTCGTGAAGACAAAGCGCGTAACAGAAGACTCTTTGGATGCGCTTTCAAGGACAGAGGTTACTCCCGCGACAGTCTGGGGAACGACATTGTTGGGGTTGGGATCAAAGTCGAGAACACTTGCGATGTGAGCAACAGCCGAAACACCTTTTACTGCCTCGTCAAAAGCTCCAGCAGCCGATAGATCAGGAACAGTGACGAGCTCGTAGGAGCCACTGTCGGCATAAGACTCGAAGTGATCATCGATGAGCCATTGAGCTTTGGCTTGGTCACGGACTGTGCCTCGGACTTTGAAGCCACGCTGGAGAAGCTGACGGGTAACGTGGCTGGCGACAAAGCCTGTAGCGCCGGTGACGAGGACCCATGAGCCGGCGGGGATGGCTGTTAGAGGTGATGACATTGTGAAATATTGATATATTGAAGGCGAGAAGGCTATGTGAGTTGTGAGTTTGAGACGGATGAGGTCAAGTCGCGGATCCATATACATATATATAGTTTTCCAAGAGTTGACGAGGACATGATAGCCACCGGATGACATGGTTCGTATCTGGAGCTTACAAACCACCAAATGCTTCATGATGAAGTAGATCATCTCATCGAAGCCAAAAGAACAGGAATGATTTTCTGAATGGCCGGAACAGATATGTGTTGGGGTCATATTCGAAGTTTCCGGACCCTCTACCTGAAAAGGAAGTCATAAGGCTTGGCAAAGTGGACACTAATAACAACTACTACAAATTGCAGAGAAAGATCCATCTTGTGGTTATATGTATTATCGAAATAAGCTTACGCAAGGAACTGAATCGCATGTTCTATTGTACCTCACCAACAGTGGCTAGAGTAGGCAATACCCTTTGGCAACTGTAGCCCTGGACTCTCCCGCATTTCAAGGAATCTAAGATACATACGCTTCAGCAATCCAGTCCCATCAAGGCACTGAGAACCCCCGGCGGCTTCTATCATCGCAAACACACCCTGGATATGCTGCATCGCAACAACAGGCTCACCAAAGTTAACCTACTCAAAACATCAGAACAAACTTCTGCGCTGCACAAAAGACTCACCTCGTCTAAAGCCATAGCACAAGCCTTCGCAATAGTTAGCGCGCTGAAAGTCGGTGAAGCGCCGCTAACGGCATGGCGCAGTGCCTTGAGGCCGCTGTACTTGTACTGTAGTGCGGCCGGCATCAAACCGGAGTTGGGGTTGTTGCTAATGATATGGCGGCATGCGCCAAGGAGGATGATGGAGCAGAGAAGATCACTGTCTGTAATGGCGAGGCCGACCCAGTCGCGCATCACGTGTCCTTCATGGTCGTTCATCTTGTTGAAAAGACGACATGTCTTGACGTTGTATGGAACGACGACACGAATATCTTGAGAGTGCCCTTAGCGGAGGGGCACGAACGAAGGGACAAACATACAGTGGTCGAGAAGAAAGTTCTCATAAGACAAGAGTTGTTTCGGAAGCGCGGCAAATGGATCACGGCTGTATCCAAGAACCCTGTTCAACGAAGTACTCTCCGCATTTCTAGCCATGTCCTCCTGATGTTTCTGCATCCGCAATCTTCTCTCCTTGGCATGTCTCTGCCGAACTGCATGGGAGTGAGTTAAGCTCCTGACATGCTGGGGAGTGGGCTCAGCTGGGTTAGAGACGGTGACGAATTGGAAGTCTCGCGGCATTTTTGTTTTCTTTGTAGCGCTTTTGCGATCCATGAGATGGAAAGCAGGGAGGTTGAAGTACCGGAGAGAAGAACATTTAGGGAGTTACTAAGCTGAGGTGCAATGCCAAGACTTACAACTTCTTGTCTGGGTTAGGGTGAGTTTTGGGAACCACTGAGCTATTTTTGGCTAGCGGGGGCTGGGAGCTTGCCATCTGAACGCACGCTCCTGGGATGATGAGGAGGATGTTCAGGTCAAGCTCTACCTAAAGGATGAGGATGAGGATGCGATACCCATATCGCACAGGCCCTTGCTCATTCCGGAGCTTACGGAGGGGATCCGGAGGACTCTGTTGGTAATTCCAAGTCACATTACTTAACATTCACAGGGAGCATTATGAACTCTGTTCCGTGCCAGCTATGTTACGACCCCCGCGACTACGTCACGTGTCCCCCACAATTTTCACCAATCACAGCAGGATCACCTCTCCCAAAAGCGATCCCCCCATTTGGATCACTTGGATCACGACGCTCCAAGACTGGATCACCATGGATCACGACTGATCCCCATAGATCCTGTCCTTGGATCACTTACGCTCTCTACTGAGCCACAAGGCTACCTTTAGTATATAGAA
>JAAOAT010000073.1:0-153753 GCA_013186855.1 Fusarium ramigenum | reverse complement strand
GGGGGGGTAACTAAGAACGCATAACTATACCTTAAATATTATCATCATATAACTAAAATCCGCAATAGGTTATGATCCATTGAGCTCCCCACAGCTCACACAAGTGCTTATAGTTATCAAGATCAGCATGGATCCTCAACAAGCACATCCGGTGTGGTGTATCGGTTTCTTCAAGACGAAATGGCTGGACCTGAGCTATCAACTGAGCACTGGATCTCAATCCGACTCTCATTTTGGCAGGAAGTTGCAAAGCTGACGACTCATGTCCCAAAGCCTCACGGCTTTGTTGTAAGTGTAAAGATGTGAGCTATTGAACGTGCTTAGCCGCCTTGGTGACAGGCATTTGGGCCAGCTTAAAGCCGAAAAGATCAAGTACCAGAACAGGGATTAGGCAAGCGATCATAACATCTATACAGTTGGCATAAATATATATATCTTGCCATAAATCGTACGAAACAAATAGTGCTGACATTGACGGAACAGTACCATCCTTTGTACAAGCGATATTCAGACCTTGTTCACAAGCAGACTGCCTCTATAACATAGGTCTATTCGTTTCATCGTATGAATTGCGAAGGGCTATATAGTCGCTGTAGCCCGCAATCTGAAAGCCATCTGTCACTCGGCCAGATTCCTTTCTATGTCTAATCATCAAGCCCATCCGAGTAGTAGTCAAACTGTTTTGGCACTGGTGCATCTTGTCCACCAGGTCCATCTGGGTCAACGTCTTCGTTCTTTGCTTTTGGACCACTTTCTACCGCCACCGGTTGTACTGGTTGTGTAACCTGTGCAGGTGCCGACAACAAATGCCCTCTCAACAACTTGGTCATCTCCCTGGCCCACTCCCATGGTCGTTCTTTTCCTCCAGGCAAACTGTTGAAGTACTCCCAGCCCATGATTCCTCCAAACGCTCCATATCGGCCCCGCAGCGTTGTGAGCACCATATTGAGAGGGTTCATCGGCACATAGCCGCTTCCATTCTCGGGATTGGTGACAAGTCCGATGACGATCTTCTCGGGTGGCCAGCCCTTGCGGACCATGAGATCGTACATAAGGGGGTTACTACAATCTCCCCAGCCGCAGTAGAATTGTGTGTTGTACCAGGCGATATCACGACCGCGCATCACTTCGAGAGCCTCGTAGTCAAAACCGCTGAGATTCTTGGTGAAGTCCAGAAGAGACATGGCGACTGGTGCGAGGGTGATGATGAAAGTAGGCCCAAAATCGCTGCGTAGACGGTCTATCAGCCGTACAATTCCTCCCAGAGTCATTTCCTCTTCAACGTCCAGATCCAGGCCGTCCAGGCCGCGCTCTCGAATCATGTCTTTCACGGGGCCGTAATACCGATCAAACGTCTCTTGGTCGGCATCTAGTCGTGCATAGCTGCCCTTACAAGCACCACCTAGCATGCCCATCACCTTCACACCCGAGGCTTGTAGCACGCGCAGCTCAGCCCACATAGTCTGGAAAATGGGGTGAGACGGGTGATAGTCATTGAGCGTAATCTTTTGAGGATCATCGTTGATATGAATGGCGGCAACAATGACGTGGGTTATGGCGATACCAGGTTGTGTGATGAGAGAGAGGGGAGAGATGAGATTGCCCGAGGAGTCATGATGAGTTTGGTAATATGTGATCAGCCGCGGTAAAGGGTTGGCGGAAGGGGGAAGAGGGGGCATCGTGCATTTGTTTGTGAGGTTGTTGATGATGAGGATGAGCTGGCATTCTTGGAGCTTGTTGAAGTTGTAAGCAGCCCCAGAGCTTAGGTGGAGCTCTGCCGCTGAAGGTTTCGGCTCCAGCGGCTAGACGGCCACTAAGTGTGGTTGCTACAGGGCCTAGTCTTGTCTACCTAGCTGAAGATCATATGTCTATCCAACAAACTTGACGTAAGATTACTGCTATGAATTAACTGACATTGGGTATCTCTATTCTCAAATTAAAAATTCCCAACTCGAGCCTGTTCCTTTTCCAAATCCTGCACCCTGACCTTCTTGCCGACACATCTTCCCGGATGCCAAATAGCAAAGAGTAAGACAGCCAATGCCACAGGAGCAAACTCCAGACAAGCAAAGAAGATCTCGTTCGAATACAGATGTCCCCCAAGGCCTTCAGCTGTCTCTGCCAGACGGAAGCAGGTTCGAAGATAAATCATAATGGTAGCCACTCCGAAAGCAACACAGAACAAGCTGAGTTTCTTGCCGCGCGAAGTAACCTCCCTTCGAGCACGGAAAAGGAATGAAGCCGTGAGGATAACGAACACACCGAGGGAAAAAACCTGGTATGCCAAACCTCCAAGAAGAATGTTATTGGCGTCCGTTGGATCATCGCGATTCGACTGTCTTACACCAATCAGAGCAGCACCGGTGATCTGCACAACAGTAGCAATAACATCAGAGGTGATAAAGAACCAAAGAATAAACTTTGGTGGCAGGAATGAATATCGTCTTCCGAGTCGAGGGATCAGTGCGGAGAGGATAGTGTACACGCCAGCGGCAAGGAACACAGGCGCCGTGACGATGAAGAAGTAGTTGAGGATAAAGTACAGCAGATGGTACGGATCCTTCTTGGCTGAGAGTGAACGAGCAACATAGCCCACGATCTCAAAGAGAAGACCAATTGGGAATGTGATAAAGTACCAGCTGCGAAAGCGGATTGTCTGTACCAGGTGGATGACGAGGAAGAGGGCGAACCAGGCTGCAGCGAAGACGGCGAGAGAGAATGCGGGCGTGTAACCGTAAATAATTACGGGCGTATCCCATCTGCCGTCAGGGTTGGGAAAGTTTGGGTCGACATAGCCATCAATCGGGCGTTTTCCTGAGGTTTGTCAGTCTCGAGGGATCCTATGTCCAGTGCAATTGTGAACATACCAGAGCTGCTCATGATGAAGATGAGTGAAAGGTCAAAGCTAATACTTGATAATCACGAAATGTTCAGATTGACACAACATTCTTCGGCGGTTGACGTTGGATCTTTAAATCCTACGATAGGACCCTTCACTTTCAGCTTTGGTATAAGCTTCTTTAGTGTATGGAGAGCCGAGCGCCAAACCCCTGGTCCTGGCGCAAAGTCATGAATCATCATTCTGAAGCTATTCCCCAGAATGGAAATGGTGACCCTGGGCCACGCACCCGTCAAAGTCCCCAAGGGTCTCAATAATCGTTTACATTTGGCGAAAAACGGTCCCTGACGATTTGGTTTCCTTTTTGAGAAAGGGGATATGTCTAGAAGGCTCTACGCTGTGGGAATGAAAGACGCATGTCTTGGACAGTGACATTCGGAGGGAAAGCCACTTGACAGTAACGAGATGACAATCTATGAGTAAACTGGCAGCTGTTACAGTGAAATGCTTAGACTTTTGGTTTGTTGAGGGAGAGATAAAAGTCTGTCGCCTACTCCATGAAATAATTTTTACAAATCAAGTATCTTCCAATGTTGAAGGGTCCTCCAGATTTAGTTGAACCTCGAGGGAGCTTCACATGAAAAGCCTAGTAGCCTTCTGCAAAGACACTAAGAAATTAATCAACCGCCGTTGTCAATTCTTGGCGTTGTGTCATTGACATTAGACCCATAGCTGTCAAAGGCTGGGCTACTTAAGCGACCGTTGCCGAAAAGACGAATTACAAGCATTCCTTTAAATGACAACTTCTTCAACTTTGTGGATGCTGAACAATGCTTTCCAATTGTGGGTTGAAGACCCTCTATCACCCAAGAACCCAGTTGAATCTAATCTTCCCTGTGTCTATCTCGAATGCAACGCCAGTCTATGACCCTTTGACCAAATCGTCACCCATGACCTCCTCGAAAATACCCTTTCTAATCTTCTGTAACTCCGTCCGGGCTTTATCCATCTCTTCGCCCTTCCTCTTAAGCTCTTTACTCAAGTAATGCTTCCTCTCTTTGGCCCGACTTAAGCAGTTGTTTAAAGCTGCTGTGCATCGCGCGACCTCCTGTCTTCCACCTGTAATATCTACCTTTCCCCAGACATCGCCCAGGTTAGATGTGACCTCCATAGTGCGGGGATTGGCCTCGGGTGGCAGCTCAATCACATCCGCACCAAGCTGTACTAGCTGATCAACCGTTATCTTGCTCTGCTGAACAAGCTCTCTGCCCTTATTCAGAGCTCGGAGATGATTCATGTCTCCCGATTGTAGAGCCTTGTCGACCTGTTGCAGTCCAGCTGTCATTGTCGCTGTCGCTTGCTCAAGCAGATCTAGTGCTTTTTGATGTAGCTCTAAGGCTGTCTTTGTGGCGACATAAGCGGATAGCGCATTATTACTCTGCTGTTCCTTTGCGTCCTCTTCAGGGAATTCTGGCGTTGGACCTGAAAAGATATCATCGTAGATATCGTCGAGCTGCTTCTGAAGATCAAGGTAACCCTGCATGCTCTGGTCGAGGTCATTCTTTTTCCGAAGTTCTTCATCCAGTTTAGCCTTGACACTCGAATTGTGCTCCGATGCCAGATGCGCCTGTTGAAGTGTGTTGTGGTAGTTTTGCTCTTCCCTTTCAGCCTGACCTGTAAATGAATTCTCTTTACCGCTGGCTTTGTAAAGAAACTTCATTACATGGCCATCGCGATATTTCTTATGCGACTCAAGGTCGGCTAAACGCTTGCGATCCAACCCATCGAGTTCTCGGATGGATTCTGATAATTGTGACTCAAGGTCTGAAACGATCTTTTGTTGTAGAGCAAGATCAGTGCGAATATGTTTTGTTTGTTCTAGCAGGTTTAGCAACTCAGCTGTCCTTGGAAAGGCTGCTTTTATTGCGTCTTTGATGTCCGGCATTTGGCTGTGAGATTTGAATGGAGGTGGTGGGTTGGTTTCCATGACTGCAGCCATGATGGATTTGGAGAAGGCCTCTTGAAACGTGAATGCACTCTCAGGCTGAGACTCATCAGATGATAATGGAATCAGATGATGCCTAAATGAACCAACAAGGCGTTTATAGCGAGCGGGCACGAAATGCACTCGTGATACAAGTTGAAAGTATAAAAGGTTACTTGGATCCAAGTTACTTATATTTTGCTTTGAACAAGATAATTACGACAACCGCCTCAAGCAGAGGAAATAAGCCTCCATAAACCGCGCAGAATAAGGCAAGGCATGAGTCGAACGCTGCAGGAGGATTCACTATCACGACCCAAAATATATGCAATAAAAAGGCAGAACTGTGAAGCCTGTTCGCCTCAGAATGTTACTGCAACCAATCATATTGCATCTTCTAGAAAAAAGGCACGCAAGAGAATTTTCGGGTCGCCTTAAGCAGCAAGAAAGCCAGCGATCAAAGCCAGGGATTATTCCATGCAGCCCAGCTCTTTCATGTGCGGCATGACATCAGTGCACGATTATCGGGCGATTTAGGATGAACCAGGGTGTTGCATTCATGCCAAGCTACGCGGCTCTGGGGAGTTCTCCCGAACGACAGCCCTGAATCTCCTAAGGTGTCCTAGACTACTATTTCGTTCCTCTTTCAATGCAGTCATGATATGATAATCTCCATTATCGGGGTATAATGCGCGGTGATAGCAGCTCTCGGATGAAGCTGGAGAGTTGGCTTGGCGCTGGTCGGGCCAGGGACATCGTCGTCCTCACTCTCCTTCTCTGTCATCCATAGAGCGACTGTACTCAAGCGAGGATCTTATCACCGTGTGAATTCGTGTCGCTGATCTCGGCTCCTCTTAGCGTTGGAAACGAGCTGAGAGTGGTGTTGATGATAGAAGTCTCAAACTGGCCGGACCGGGTTGAAGATGCGGTTAGATATAATATGTTTTGCGATCGTTATGTTGGACATTATGTGAAATAAATGTTGTTCTCGCGGAACGCCAAAAGAAGTCGTAAGAAGTCATTTTCGTCACACTTGGCTGATCGTGCTTCAGAGAGTTCAGTCTTCTCAAGAACATGCTCAATCTTGTTCCGGATGAAGGTTTTGAGAGTGGCCTTGCTAACTGGGATTCCACACACAGACTGGTGAGCATCTATTGTATCTTCGCTGTCACGGAAGAACTGCAAATCTTGCTCGCTGACTTTTTCAGGGTCCATAGCTGCCCAGGTGATCCAGTTTCGCTGGCAGAGCTCCTCCGAATCAATGAAGCTTGCTCGTAGAGTCTTGTTCTTTCTCGAGAAACAGATACGGAGCATGCCGTCCAGCTCCTGAATGTTGGCAGCAGGCACTTCTGGTCGTGGTTCAAGTCTCACGACAACGGATTCGACTTCGGGTGGCGGCGAGAAGTTGTTCTTACCGACCTTGGCGATCAGGGCGACTTTGGAGGTGAATTGTGTGTTGACCGAAAGACGAGAGTATAAGGAATCGCCAGGTCGAGCGCATAACCGCAGTCCAAATTCTCGCTGGACCATGAGAATGCTGACGCGAGGAGGTCGAGGCAGAGAGATGAGTTTGGAGATGATGATGGACGAAATCTGGTATGGGGTATTGCTAATGCAAACGTCGAACGGTGGGAGTGCTTCTGGGAGATCCAATTTGGCGAAATCGCCCATGATGATTTCCAACTTTTGCTGCTCGGGCTTGCCTTGGACTCTTTTTGTTAATTCTGCTCCCATGCGTATGTCGAGCTCTACGGCCTTGACCGCTTTGGCTTGTTCTAGAATGCGTGTGGTGAGGACGCCGGTTCCAGGACCGATCTCGAGGACGGTGTCGGTGGGCTTGAGGTTTGCCTTTGCGACAATCATATCGGCGATGCCAGGGTTCTTCAGAATGTGCTGGCCAATATTCGTGTTGTATTTGAATATGTTCTTGCGTTCAGGCTTATCGTATGGCCCCTTGCGGGCGCCACCGCGCCTGCTATCTGACGATTTCGGCATTGTGATCTTGACTGTGAGTACGACGACAGGATTTTCCTCTTTTTTTTTTCTGGTGGTGTACTGAAGCATCTCGTATGGTGGAGCACCCCGCGATTATCTTTTTAGTGGGTCATGATGTGCGGAATAACCGCTACTCCGTATTCTACACAGTTACCATCCTAGGGGAGGAAAGAAAACTCAGGACCTTGACCCTAAGTGATGAAAATATTTAGGTAAAGCTAGCCTAAGCTTAGGTGACTCTTTGCTAAGTTTATTTTGACACCCTATATTAAAATTCGGTGTTTTCTTACCCCCGGAGGCCATCTAAGTCCTACATATCGCCTTGTCTATATTGAAGAGACAAAGCATTGTAGAAAGCCTATGACTTACCTCTTGAATTAAATCTAGGTATATAGACAAGGACATCAAGTCTGGCTCTAATCACCTGTCTGGAATCACCCACGGTTGAACAAGAACCTCGGAGCACAGGTATTATCGCTGCAATTAAGGACAATCCACATCCTTCTGTGTCTGGTAAGCCGCTATAAACAATCAAAAGAATAAGTGATCGACAGTGACCTTCCTAGCTTGTAAGACTGCTGCTCGTTGGTACGTCTTTGAGTCAAGATGCTTGTGATGACTTTTCCGTGATTTGCCGACCCTTTGCCGCCAACGGAGCTTCCCTGCTTTGGTAGCTCCATCTTCAAACCTATAGTGCAACTTGTAGTATGAGGTAGAACCTCGCATCGCCAATCATTTCTCAAAGGAAATGGCTTCACCGAGAGCCCGACTGCCTCGTGCAGGCAAACTCGGGGTTTTGATACCGAGATCGAAGCCTCACGGTGTCTTGATATGTCCATTTTGCAGCATTACATCACGGCCGCGAATACGAGCTCGTCGCGCTATCCTCGGAAAACGTTTCTACACTGTGTCGACGAACCCTCGTGCCGAGCTTGAACAACATCTCCTCGATATTCAGAAACTCGCACCGTCTTTAGTGAATCTTTCAAGATTGCAATTGGCACTACAGGGACTGCGGCAAATACCTGGTCAGGAAACTGTGAGGGTTGCGATATTGGGACTGGCACCTGGTTCGAATGCGGGACAGACAGCGAAAAATGTCCTGAGGGTTTTAGTAACGGATCCGCTGCAGGATGAGCAAGAATGGGAGCGCCAATTGAAGGATCATGATCCAAAGAACCCCCTCGTTGTTCGAATCCGGCCCACTGCAGAGCAGCAGAGTACTCTAACAGTCACCAGAACGAGTTTTTTGAGTGAGGTCAACATATCCTCGGCGGAATGGAATAACCTCAACTTAGAGCTCCTGTTCATGGAGACGCATCTTCCCGAGTTCGCCAGAGATGAGCAAGCACGGGCTATCGAGGTCGAGGAAGCTGTGCTGGTGCCCAAGGTCGGCATTCCATCGGCTGAAGATCGAGTAACACCAGTCACTACACCTGTGCACAGGGCGATTCTTGTCGGTGATGGGTTTGAAGGGGCTGTCAATGTCACATCGGTACCGGTTGCCAAGGAAGAGGAGTCTGTGCTAAAAGTGGTTGATTTGAGAGGAGTTGACTCGAAGCAACTTGATGCACCCTTTGCGCTTGTTGATACGTCACTTGCCGAGAGAGGAGTGTCACTCTTTCGTCAAAGTTCCAGCAATGCCATTGAGTATGAGCGGCTTTGGTTCAACAGTAACTTCCCTGCCTTAACAACATGGCTTAAGTCAGGAATCAGTTCCCACGATGGCACCACGAAACCCGCAGTGCGAGGGCTCATTACTTCTTTGTTAAATAACATTTTGGCGCGATGCGAGGAGGAAAATCGTCGTGAGATCAGGGATAATTACCAGGCTGCCCCCACTCTCAAAGGTCAGGAGCCAGACTTCTCGCCTGTACTGGCTCAAGCAGCTGGTGCATGGTCACAGCAAGCTCATGCAGAGCTACAAGATGAGCTTGACTTGGCGTTCACAGGCCGAAGATGGCGAAAGCTAGGATGGTGGCAACTATTCTGGAGGGTCGATGATGTTGCCATGCTCACAAATGATATGCTCAACCAGCGGTTCCTACCAACATCAGAGCGAGAGCTTGTTTATCTAACCGGAAAGATCGCGCAAGCTGCAAATGCGGACCAAAACTATCCTCAACCACACTCTGTGAAAGATAGCGACACAAATCGTGAGCTGAGGCGACTTGGCCCAGGAGAGTTGGAACCATTGGCACCAGTGAACAATCGATCAGCACTACCAAAATGGCCTGGCCATATTGCCTTCACCCGAAGGTATCTCCAAAACGAGACTGTCCCTGCGCTACAAGCTCTCGCGCAACGCTTGGTTGTACAGTCGTTAGGGACTTCTGGACTTACAACATCCCTTGCCGCCCTTCTATATATTTCCTCCTTCTCCTCGACAGTCTACGAAGCCGGTGCTGTAGCAGCATTAGGTATAGTCTGGAGTTGCAGCCGGTTACAGAAGAAGTGGGAGGCAACGCGAGCATTCTGGGAGGGCGAAGTGCGAGAAGAAGGCCGCAAGGCTCTCCGAGGCGTCGAAGACAGTGTTGCAGAGGTTCTCAGCCACGAGAAGCAGCAGGAAAAGCCAGTTGTAGACCAAAAAGGTGATGAGATTAACGAGGTTCGCGAGCTGGTGGTCAAGGCCCAGGAAGCTCTTGGACGAATGAAGTAAAAGGGACCCCTGTACAATATGGACTGAAAAGCATTGGACTTAGAAGGTGATGAGATACCAGGCGTAAGAGACGCCTTCATTTTTGTAATCTAGTCAATCTCAAAAAAACCACCCTCTACTGTGAGGTCTTGCAAGCCTCACAAGCCATATCCCCCTTCTAGACTGGTATCAACCTAAGCCTGTTCCACTCATTTTCCGAAAATCGAGGCATGCCCATTGTAAAAATCCAAGCCCGAACGCCAAAAACTCGCATATTTCTATTATGTCTTGTTTATCGTCCTCCTCGTCCGCCTGCGCGCGCTCGGCTGACAGTTGCACGACCTCTGGCAAGACCGACACCACGGCCACGTACGTTACGGCTGCGGAACATAGGGGCGTTGCGAAGCATGTCGGGAACGATGAAGAAGCGCACGTGTGAGCCACGGATGTAAACTTGGTCGAGATGAGAAACGCGGCCGTCGCGAGCGGTGACGGTGATGTCCTTCAGTTGAACGTTCATGTTGTCCTCAGCTGCGATGTGTTAGCAGAAATCCAAGCATTAAAGGCACTCGAAAAGAAAGAATAGCGAGAGGGGAGGCGTACCGTCGAGAAGCTTGCCACGGTAAGTCTGGCCGGAAGTGATTTCGAGTGTCACAATATGGCCCTACAAGGTACAGTTAGCTTCATAGCTCAATCAGGAGTGCCATATGTAATGGATACGGACCTGCGCCTCATTCAGCAGCTTAATGGGAATACCGATTGTAGAAGTCATGGTTGCGGTTGTGTCTGATTTTCGTGTTGTCGCGTGTACACAAGGCCGAGGCTGAGCTGGAGCTTGGTATATCGTGAAAATTGGCGAGGCTTGGTGGTGAGGGACGTTGGAGAGGTGGAGAAGAGTTGATCCGAGCCGCGAGAGTTTGGGTTGACACTGTGCAGCACGCGCACACGACATGGAAAGCACAGTGCCTGGATTTCACATTCTCGGAGAGTCTTATATGCTTCCCGTACAATTGCGATTCGATATTGTCATTGATGAAATATACTGTTTCAAACAATCAACGCCATAAAAGTAAAATGCCGTCCAGATAACATAAGAATGCCACGCGGGATTATAGAGTGTCTAACCACTTGTTCACTTTCGCCTTATTGCTGACTTGCTTTCTCTTATCCACATCCAGCTTCTTTCCATGCTTCTTCTTCTCCTTCTGTTTCTTCGATGTCGTTGATTTCCGCTTTAGTGCATTGGAGTTCGATATCACTACGACAGTTTCTGTAGTGTCTGCTTCTGGTTGCAGCGCTCCACTCATCAGCATGCTATCCTCGGTTGTCTTTGTTGAAACGACAAGCTGATCATTTTGCTGGCCATACACTTCTTGTGTGGAGACCGGAGGATCACTGGCTGTTGGCGTTGTCACGGTAGAGCAAGTTGATAGCTCCGGAGCTTGACTGGACCCTTGACTGGTCGCCTCATCGACACTCATGGATTGGTAATGAATGTATCCGCCTTGAACATTCGGCACAATCGAATTTCTCCCAGTTGGCGGTATTGATGAGATGTCCTCGAATGAGATATATCGAGCTCGGTAGTAGTACAGTCCCGAGTTGTGGAGAGCCCATTCCGACCACCGAGATCGCGGGTGCAATGGCTCAATGGCCTTCGATGCAGGAGTTGAAGGTTGGGGCTCATGCGCAGTGTGTCTTTTGTTCACCATATTCGTGATGCGGCAGTCGCTTAGCACTCCAGAACGGAAATAAGTGCACGAGAACACGGGTGCGTCGAAGAGATATAATCCAGGGATATCCCTCCAAGCAAACGGCAGCTGCGCCGGGTCGCAAACTCGAGGTTCGCAGGTAATCCTAACGCATTTCCTCACCCGACAGCCTCACTCTTCTCGCTGGGTGCCGAAAGGAAGCCTGCATGCAGGAGACACACAAAAGGCGACCTCTCGTGTTTCCAGGAACCCGTGGGTCGTCGAGGTATGGTGAATGAGTCCCTGATTGGGTAAAAGATGAGCAGATTATCCCTATAGTTGGCTGAGAATCGTAAAGGCGTATTTTGTGAAAGCTATGAGCGTTGGACAGGTGTCACTGCATCTGCCAATTGAACAGCTGCACTTTGACTAATCCTGCGAGGTACCTGATCTGGCAAGTCGAGCATGGATGGCCTCAGTCAAGTCCGCCTTGTCAGCTGCCTGTCGCGTGCAGCGGAATTTCGAACCAGCATGGACGCATGAAGTAAGAATATCGTCCTTGCGAATAGGAGTTTTGTAATTGAGGTAACGAACATCACAATGATAACAATCACAATGCTGACTGAAGGCGCAGCCATCGATTGGACTGCAGCAGACTGGTTTGGAGAAATTGATATGTTGAACTCATAACCGCTTATCAGCGATTCTCTTATTATTGCTTCTCTGCAGTCTCCTCGGCCACTCCCTCTCTCTGGGTATCATTCTCCTGCTTCTGTTTTTTCTTTGCTGCCAGCTTCTCCCTTGTTTGTTGCTTGCGAGCCTGCCTGTTGAGGCTCCCAATCACTCCACCCTCTTTTCCGCATGGCCACTTCGCCTCAGCTGCTGCTTCGTCTTCCTCGGTCCACTCTCGAGGGAGAACAGCAAAGGTGAGATATGACGTGTGAGTCTTGAGATCGTTCTCAGGTCTATGGTACAGATTGCCATGCATCCATGGTTTGCTATCCTCAGCAACCTTTCCATTGGCGTCGGTCTTGGGTGAATCTGAAGCAGGGGTATCTACATCCATTGCTGATGAGTCGCCGTCACCGTTCGTTGACTTGAAATGCACCTTGTGGAATTCCTTCGTCTTTCGATTGATCTCCTTGAGTCTTTGCATGGCCTCCTTCACATTGGCTGGTGTTTGGACATTGCCTCTTTCCGCAGGAAGATTTGCTCCGACTCGCTCACGAATAGTATTGATTCGTCGAGCTGACATTTCCACCATGTCAATGTCCTTCCAGCCAAGAAGCCGGAGCTCCTCAATTGTTCTTGTGACTTGCTCAATGCAAGGAGAGAAGGTACAGATATGGACACTTCGTTTGGGGTCCAGAGGTGAGACCCATTCAGGGGTGTCAGCACCCTCGCTTTCCTTTTTTAACTTGTCGGGCTTCTGTCTTGAAAGGTGATGAAGCGCTTCCCAAGGCGCAGGGAGATCAAGAAAGACTGATGTTGCTTGGGGAGACTTCCCGTCCACATTGAATCCTTCTCCATATACGTCGCGATGTGTCAATTGCACCACACCATCCAGTTTATGCTCGTGGATTTCTTCTTGCATCTTAAGATATCGGGGCTCGTGGTATTCAAAACTGAAAACCTTGCCCTTCTTATCGTTCTCGTCCTTAGGGTAGCCATTGTACACAGCACGCGCAGAGGCATGTGTAAAGCTTCCACTGCCGGCTCCAGCTTCAATGATTCGAGTACCAGGAACTGCTCTTATTCTTTGAAGGATGTAGCTATAATCGGGAGTATACACGACTTGAGTTCGGTGAGGCAGACTGCTTGTCCAGAGCTCGGGAGTCGGCCTAAGGATATGGATAAAACCACTCGCAGCTGCGACAGCCTTTTTTGCAGGCTTAGAAGTCACATCTGCGACATCATCGTCTGGGCCAGTCGTTGTCGGTGTGTCATCATCCGTCGCTTCGCGGCGGCGCTTTCGCCCTCTTGAGCCAGTATCGACATTTGATGCACGAACTTGGGAGCCCCATGGAATATCAAGAAGTGTCGAGTGAGGAAACGATCCGAATCGCGTGTTTAAAGTTGCACCTTCGAGGTATCCATCGACTGCGCCAGTCGACTGTTCCAGTGTAATAGGCTGAAGGTTATCTCTGGAGAGAAGAACAATTGCCAAGTCGCCAGTGGAAGTTGTAGTTCCTGGTTCTAGGAAAGGAGATGGTTGGACCATTGATGCGATTGCACGCACAAGCGTGTCTTAAGAATTAAGTTGGGATATGACGGGTAAAGATAAAACTGGATTTGCAAAGACGAGGCAGAAAAATATTTCCAAGATACGCGCGAGGCTGAACAATTAGCGTTGTCTCCACTGAAAGCGTTAGTGAGGGGCACTCAATGTGACACTAAAAACGATCATGGGCCAGGCTATTGGATAGACCTCGCGGGGACGCTCAGGTGCTGGTGGCCTGTAGCTCCCCTGTAGCTCAGGGCTGGTCTCGGGTGACTCGAAAACGAAGTGATCTATGGCGTCTTTCTCTCCCTTTGACTCGACTGTGACTCAGGCCTCTCGTTGTAGACATTTGTCTTGTTCTAAGGTACATTGCCTTGCCTTGCATATACACCTCCTTTTATCCTCCTACGATACCCTCCCTCTCCTTTCCTCGTGTTTCCCCTTCTTCCTACCTTTTGGCGTCTGTATGAATCTCTTTCGACAACGTCTTATTCGATCCAAAATCCCCACTCCATTTTCAACGCCCCGACTGCGACCCCTCCATCGATTGATATCATCTCTATACAGCTCCAACACGAGCACAATGGAGTCGCTAAAGCTCTATAACTCGCTCAAGCCTGGCGCTCCAGTGCCCTTTTCTCCTATTGAGAAGGGCAAAGTTACCTGGTATGCTTGCGGCCCTACTGTATACGACAAGAGTCACTTGGGCCATGCTCGCAACTATGTCTCTACAGACATTATTCGTCGCATTCTGATGCATTACTTTGGCTTTGATGTCAAATTTGTCATGAATATTACCGACATCGACGACAAGGTATGAAGAAGAGCTCGCTAGATATTATGCGACTTGCCTAAACCTCTACAGATCATCATCAAGGCGCGACGACAACGATTGCTCGAGCTCGAGAAGAACAAGAACTACACAAAGGACGAACTTCGAGATCTAGCCCTGGCCGCTTTCCGGGCATACGCTAAGGGCAGCTTGCCTTTGCTGCTAAAGGACGGAGAGGATATCGATGCGACCAACTATGCTCAGCGCAAAGAGGCAGGATATGGACACGTGCTTGCGGGCGGCACCATTTCTGGTGAGGGAAAGCCTGGCGACGATGAAGCCAAGGTTAAAATGCACCTAAGCAACATGACTGCTGCCGCTGAAGCTATCGCTTCTGGCGAGATCTTCCCGGGCACCGACGAGATTTTATTGCCCTTCCTCGATTCGCTTTACAAGGAAACCATTGACACGAGGGATCAGACCATGTTCACAGATCTGACTCAGAGCATGGAGAAGCTATTTATGGACGACATGGATGCGCTCAACGTACTTCGGCCTGACGTTATCACTCGAGTTACCGAATACGTTCCTCAGATTGCCGATTTCGTCAAAAGAATTGTCGACAAGGGATTCGCTTACGAATCTGAGGGATCTGTCTACTTTGATATCTCCGCGTTCGAGCAGGCCGGAAATACTTATGCGCGACTGCGTCCTGACAACCGAAATGACAAGTCTCTCCAGGAAGAAGGCGAGGGTTCGCTCTCGAAAAACCTTGGTGGAAAGAAGAATCCCGGCGATTTTGCTCTGTGGAAGAAGTCCAAGGCTGGCGAGCCCTTTTGGCCTAGCCCTTGGGGTGATGGACGCCCTGGATGGCATATTGAGTAAGTTCAAATGGATCAAGGCAACTGGGTCATGAGCTAACAAGTGATACCAAGGTGCTCGGTTATGTGCAGTGATGTTCTAGGAGCAACCATTGACATCCACTCTGGAGGTATCGACCTGGCATTCCCTCATCATGACAATGAGTTGGCACAGAGCGAGGCTTACTTCTGCGAGCATGGTAAAGGCGAGCACACATGGGTCAACTACTTCATCCACATGGGTCACTTATCTATCTCTGGATCCAAGATGTCCAAGTCTCTCAAGAACTTCCAAACTATTCAGGATGCATTGGCTACGAACTACTCTTCAAGAGGGATGCGAATTGTGTTTTTGATGGGTCGATGGAATGATGGTGTTGAAATTTCACCGGATATGCGATTGCAAGCTGACAACTGGGAGTCAACCATAAGCGTGAGTATGACTCAGACCTTGACCTAACATGACTAACATATGGCAGAACTTCTTCATCAATGTCAAGGCATTGCTGGCGGAGGCTGGTATTTCACATGATGTCAAGTCTCTGTCTCTGAGCGCAGATGGCAAGGCCAGTGAGGGTCTCTTAGCCGAGCTTGAGCAAGCCAAGAAGGACTTTGAGGCTGCTTTGGTCAACTCAATCGACACACCAAAAGCTATGTCTGTTATCCTCAAGTTGGTCAACACCGCCAACGTGCACTTAAGAGACAACAAGGACGCTGATCTTGTGGCTCTTGAGTCTATTGCACGCTGGATCACCAAGATCGTGGGCATCTTTGGTCTCGATTCGAATGCTTCGCCGCCATATGAGGGCCTTGGCTGGGCCACAGTCATCGCTTCAGACGTTGAGCCAAAGACAGCCGTTCAGCCCTACGCCGAGGTCTTCACCAAGGTCAAGTCAGATGTTTCTGGCTTGTCTCTTGAGAGCGCTGAGATTTCTTCATTGCTTGAGCAAGACCCGACAGCTGAGTTCGAGTCAATCGCTTCTGGTGGCTCTCGCGACCCTGAGCAATTGGCTTTGCCTTATCTTCGTGCTGTTTCTAAGCTTCGGGATGAGCTGCGTCGCATTGTTTCCAACCAAACACCCGAAACGAAGAAGGCTATTCTTACTTTGACAGATCGTATTCGAGACGATGACCTCACAAACCTAGGCGTTTACTTGGACGACAGACCTGATGGCCAAGCCTCCCTGATCAAGTTCATCCCCGCTGCTGAACTGATTGCTGCGCGCGAGGAGAAGGCCGCTCAAGCTGCTGAAAAGGCGCGAAAGAAGGAGGAGGCTCGTCTTGCACGTGAGAAGGCCGATCAAGAAGCTCGTGAAAAAGCCAAGGTCAGACCCGAAGATCTCTTCAAGGGTGATGAGAGATACAGTGCTTGGGACGAGCAAGGATTGCCTACGAAGATGAAAGATGGTAGTGATGTGCCCAAGAGCCAATTGAAGGGTTTGAAGAAGCAATGGGACCGACAGAAGAAGGCGCACGATGACCTCAAGGCCAAGGGACTGTTGTAGAAATGGGAAGTGGTTTTGAAGTGGGTAACCTATCTAGTTGGTATCTAGAAGGAGGAGTTCGGGGGCGAAAGCAAAAGCGTTTGCAGACTTGATTATTGCACTGACATCTCTCACATGAATGGCCATGCCTAGCTGCATGTCTTCGCACGCTACTGTGATGGGAATGCAACATAGATTGACTTGAGATGGGGGTTAGATGTCGTGATAGCATGGTGACATTGAGCAAATAGATCCGGCACTTATATCCGGGATACTTGGCAGCGGAATATTCGTCGTTGGGCGGAGTTCATATGATGGCAAGGAAGCAGGATATTTGTGTCTCTTGGTGTATTTGGACTAGTTGTAAGCCATTTCTGCAACAGCACAAAGACAGCTGAGTCGATGAGCATCTAGACTATTGCACAGGACGAAGACATGCACTCTAATATGACAGAATCTTACAAACTGTAGTATTTATGCATATCGATTAATAGATTGCCTTTCGGAAATATAGGTTGCAAGGATGAGTTCGTTGGTCAATTGCGTGATGGGCACTATAGATGGCATAAAACTCCACTATCCCACATCACATTCCCAGGTTCGGCGAACTCTAGACATCTTTACTTGCTGGCAATTGGAAATTACTGGCACTTACTGGTAAAGAGACAACAGTGGAGTTCAATGGCGATGAGAAAGATCGGGTTATCGCGTGGGATGTCGGAGAAATAAAGAGGGCGATCGCCCGCGGATCTTGGCTCGACTTCTCTAGCAATTACCCTCTAACTGACAATTCAAGTTTGAGTTTATCTTATACTCGGTCTTCAAAATGGAGAAGAACTTTGATGAGATAGCTGTTGGTAGCCAAGATGGTAGTTCCAGCGATTTGGAGCACATCGAGGTTGACTGGACTGAAGAAGAGGAAGCGAAACTCATTCGCAAGTAAGTAGCCCATCCAGAAACTACAAGTTCTCTCCAGACTAACCTTTTAATCTTCGCTTAGGGTCGACTTCACTATTATGCCACTCTTGATCCTTGGCTTCTTTGCCCTTCAACTCGATCGAGGAAATATGTGCGCTTATACCAATACTCGTCTATAGCTATACTCGACTAACATAACTTTAGTGGAAATGCTCTCACAGACTTTTTCATGGCTGATGTTGGGATTACTCAAAGCCAGTTCAATGTTGGACAGCAGCTTTTATCTGCGGGTATTGTCTTGCTTGAGGTATGCTTCTCGCGTAAATGTGTTGATCAGGGTTGCTAATGATGATAGATTCCCAGCAACTTCATCCTCTACCGTGTTGGGCCCGCCAAGTGGATTGGATCTCAGATCATTGCTTGGTAAAGTCGTCCCAATGCCTTCTTTCTGATGTTGTCTAACGTCTTATAGGGGCCTCGTTGCCACGTTTCAAGCCTTCCAGAAAGGGTTGGGTGCTTTTCTTTCTACTCGACTTCTTCTTGGGTATGTCTGTCTCCAGATACTTTGCGACACCCTTCTAATACTTGCACAGTCTTTGTGAAGCTGGCTTCATCCCTGCTGGGCTATATACGATTACTCGATGGTACAAGCGTGATGAAACCAGCAAGCGATTCTCTATCTACTTCCTGGGTAACATGATTGCGTCTGGAGCATCAGGTCTCATTGCATATGGAATGTAAGCCTGGCTTAAACTATCTAACTCTTGATTCTCATGCTGATAATGACAGTCTTCACATGCGAGGTATTGGTGGACTTGGAGGTTGGCAATGGCTTTTCATCGTAAGTCCACACATACTTGACGGACCATGTCTAAACTAACAAAACCAGCTCGAAGGTATCTTCACCATCCTTGTTGGAATTCTCTTCATCCTGTTCTTCCCAGACAGTCCCTTCAACCCTGTCTCACTCTTCAAGTTCGGTGTCTTCACCGAGAGGGAGAAAGAGATCCTAACGAAAAGAATTCTGAAGGATGATCCTTCCAAAATTCACGCAAAGCCAAACGTTACCAAAGAAGAGTTTCGCAATGTGGTATGTATCGTATTCGACGTATCATATCACGGTGTGCTGACGGTTACAGATGACAAACTGGAGACTCATTCCCCATGTTTTACTCACTATCAGTGCTCTCGCACCCGCTACAACAATGAGCTCCTACTCGCCAAGCCTTGTGAAGTCATTCGGTTATGAGAGACTCAAGTCGAATGCCCTTGTGTCAATTGGATCATGGGCCCTTGTTGTGACCAACCTCTTATGGGGTTATCTGGGGTAAAAGGAAACCAGTTCATCATTCGAGACCTTGTGCTAACTCATTCCAGTGACAAGCTTCAAATGCGTGGTCCTCTGGTTGCATTTGGAATCTTCATGTTCTGGGCATTCACGGTACGTATCTCTTCCCGAGATTTACTCATGCATTACTGACTCGTTAGATTGCTGATCGTGTCATGGTGTTTTCACCCGATGGGCATACACGATTCGCTCTTTTGACATTAACTCATGCTTTCGGATGGCAATGGCGTAGGTTGAACTACATAGGAGATAGGTTCGCACTGGACTAATATTCTCATAGATCCCCTAAATGGTTCTTGGATGGCCCTCAACGCTGGTTCCGCTGGAGCGAGATCTATCACCATGGCCATCCTCATCATGTCAGCTAACACATCTGGCATCATTGGAAGTCAACTCTTCCAAGAGGATGATGCTCCTCTCTACAAAACAGGTTGGACTGCTATCATGGCTCTGGCTTCGGTTGGTCTTGTTATGGCTGTCATTGCGAACTTGCAGTACTTTTTCCTCAACGGCCGACGGATAGGTCGCAAGGGATTAAAGTATAGTCCTTAATTGGATCAAAGAATAATCACTTTATAGCTAGGTCACAGAGTTGGTTGGCAGTGGAAATGTAGGAACATGACTGTGTGAACTTTTGATCAATTATTAGAGAAAATCATTAGGGAATCATCGAATGGAGAACAATTCTGTGTTTACTTGGCCTCCTTCTTAACGTCCTTCTTGGCCTCGCCAGCAATCTCTTGGGCTTTCTCGGACTTCTTCTCCAGTACCTGTCGCAGTTCCTCAACTGTCTCCTTGAACAACTTCTCACCCTCTTCCTTGTGCTTGTCCGCCACCTCGCTCAGCTGCTGCAACTTCTCCATAATCTCGCCACCATTGGGGATCTCCTTGATGTACTTCTCAATATCGACCCAACCGCCAGTAAGCTCATTACCCTTGGACTTGACCTTCTCAGTCGCATCCTTGACGTACTTCTCCAGGTCTCCTAGGTCGCCAGAGTCGACGGCGGATTTGGCACGCTTGAACAGCTCGGCGGTGTTACCCTCCTTGAGAGCATCGGCGTTCTTCTCGATGAGCTCCTTAACCTTGGGGTTCTTGTCAAGGTAGGGCTTGGCCTCCTCAAGACCCTTCTTCCAGGCCTGGTCGCCGAGCTTCTTGATCTGTTCCACCTTCTCCTCGATGAGCTTGCGGGCCTTGTTTATGCTAGCGACACTGAAGCCTCCAGCAAAGATGTCCTTGACCTGCTTCCAAGTCTCGTCGACCTGCTTCTTAGCCTCGGGGCCATACTTGTCACCGAGCTCCTTGAGCTGATCAACGTTGCTGCCAAGCTTCTCCTTGACCTGGGGGTGGTTGTCGATGATGTCGCCGATGGCATCACCAGCGAGGTTGGCGACCTTCTTAGCGAGATCAGCGAGGACGTCGTAGGCCTTTGAAGCAGTCTCCAGGCTCAGGCCAGACTTGGAAAGATCTTGGAACTGCTTGTAGGCATCGTTGACGAGCTTGTCGGCCTCATCCTTGTTGTTCTCCCGAACCTTTTCCCAGTCCTGGAAGGCAGCATCAACGTAGGCGCGACCACCTGGGATCCAACCAACGTAGGAGTAAGCAAACTCCTTGATGTAGTTCACAGCCTGATCGGCGTCGGGGGTGTTCTTCTGGAGCTTCTTTGCGGCAGCCTCATATTTTTGCTGGGCCTCCTTGGCAGCCTTGTTGATACCTGAAGCAGCACGGCCAGCGGGTGTGTAAGAGTAGATGCCGTAGAAGATAGCTGAGCCGACAAAACCGCCAGCGATACCGGAGGCGAGATGAGCGCTGCTCGATGAAGATGAGGCTGTAGATTGGAATCGAACTTGACGAGAAGCACGAGAAGCACGTGCGGCACGAGGCACAGTTGATCGAATGAGAGGGCGAGCAGGAAGCATTGTGTCGGATTAGTTGTTATGAAAGGGAGAATGGAGAATCAGGTTGTGTTGAAGAGGGGAAAGATGTGAGAATGAGGGGAGGAAAAGGTAGAAGATGGCATTTTGAGGGTGAGTAAATACCTTGACTTTTTTTGCAATATGTCTAAGGAATGACGTACTCATACGATCACGACGCAAACAAACCACAAGCTAGAGCTTCAGGGCCAAAGCTCCGGAAACGTGACGTCAATGACGCTCGTATGCGGACATTGCGGGGTGAGTCTGGCGTTCCCCATGTGAGACCATGACAGTCCAATTGGCCAATTGCGTTCCATGTCTCCAAACTCAATTCGCTCTCAAGATCGAGATCCTTGTGCAGTTCCTCGGGTCTAGAGCTGAAGATGATCAGGGGCGCTTTCGTTCGGTGCGTGTTGCTTTGGACGGGGCCGGGATGAGCCGCGGATGTTACGTCACGACTACCTAAGACAACAGCTGCACTAAGCAGGGAGCGTAAGAAAACTTGAGACCTCTTTTCTAAATGAGGAAAATATTTAGGTGAAGGTGGGACAATTTAGCAAGCGTATAGAGCAGTTTATTTTGACACCCTGATTCATCGTCAGAAGTTTTCTTGCTCTCTGGAGACTAATAACCAAGCTCACCGAGCTCAGCTACCAAGGTTCACCAAGGTTAACATTGGTAGACCGGCTACATGACAAAGAGCCGCTGATTCAGGACTAATGGGTTAGGGACTCTTTAAAATTTCTCGCGTGACGGATGAACCCTACGTGGTAGGCAAGATCTTTGGGAAGATGATTTTACTTCGTTTGTCATTTTAGGCTACCCTAGAGTTACTTACCCACCATTCTGTTCACTGAATATCCGTCTCACATTTGGCCGTCTTGCCTTTAGCATCTGAAAGGTCAAGGTGAGGTAGTAGTGAAGACAACTTGTGTAAATGAATTGTAGGCCTTCTGAGGCGAAGGACATGTCGACTTCCTGGTTTTGTCTTTGACTCTCTATGGATAATATGATTACATTGTGGAGATCGTGAAGCCTCTCGCCGAACATCGAAGCATGGCCCATAGACGTATCGTGATGTAACGCGGGAAATTTAATTTATCAAGGACTAAGTTAGGACAAGTTGGAAGATGACTGTGATGAAAAGCTGAGGTAAGTGATTGGGAACTGTTCACTGTTGGCTGCTGCAGTAAGACATGAGGTCACTTGAGAGCTTGAGACTACACGGAGGCTTGGAGATATGGGTTTGACCGAGCTTGAAGCAGATACCTGATTATGGTTATGGTGGTCGTTAGATGATCAGATCTTGTTGTTACCTTGCCTGAAGATGTGGCCATATTGCGATCTGTCGAAAAGAACTGACGATAACATGGCCTCAAGGAAGAGTCTTATGATAATGAATATATAGGGGAAGATATATAATGGCAGAAAGAATAAAAAGAAGGCATGAAAACAGACAACCCAAAGGAAGATTAGATATCTTACCTAGGTATTCTACTATGATCCAGAAAGCCGTGTGCTACGCTACTCGTATTGGCTTCTTGGATCTACACCCTTTCCTGTTGTGAAATATGTCCCTTCAGTTCTCTATTTATGCTTAAGTTATGTTGCAGGCTGAATGCCAGCTATCTCAAGCTGCATTTCTGAATCCTCTCAGAGCCATGTGTAGATCTTGCACTAATGAATTTCGTGACTCTCTGGGAACAATTTGTACAAGGCGTGTCTGGTGGTACTTCAGACCCGGTTCAGCCGTAACAGAACTTATTATTGAGGGGAAGTAGTAAGAGGATGTCAAGCTCGAATGCTATATTTATCAGTAGCCTCATATCTATGGCTGTACTAGCTATAGTTCTATGCGTTGGTTATAGAACTCTGGGCCAAGACAGAGCTTTGACTGGTAAAGGGGCAGGAAAACTTACAAAGTTAGGATGTTTATCCTAAGCAATAATAATATTTATTTAAGTTAGCTAAACCTGGGGGACTCTTTGATATGTTTATCTTAGCTATATTCCGGCATCTGCAGTCCTTTTGGTCCCGGAGCTGGGGTATCTTTTACGGTATGAACCCCGAGGACTATAAAGTGTCTTGACTCAGGTCCCATGTCGAAGCCTGGTTGGCTAGCTAATTTTAGAAATTCCATGTTCGAATTATTTCCGAAGACTCCTTGCCTGTATACATTTGCAATGTCTATCTTTGAACTAGAAATACAGGCCGTTTCCAACCATAGGTTTATCGAAGTAGTAATAAGCTTAAGTTTTAGGGCGGTTCGTCTTCTGAAAGACATCGCCAGCTCAATCGAGTTTCTGACGTCAACAAGTGGATATCATTACCGGACCACTTTAGAGCTTGCAGGCTTTCAGCTAGAGTCACGGAATCTCATTCAAGCATTTTACAATGTATAGCTGGTCAAGAAGTTCCCACAGGAACAGAAATGACAAAGATGATAAACTTGCCTTGTGGAATTGATACAAAATGCTGTGGTGGAAAGATAATGATGTTCTGGGTGCTTCTGATCGTGGTCTCCACACGAGATGAAGGTCCAACCGACGTGGTGACATATATCTTCCACTATCCAATCGCCGACCGAGCAAATTTCTTAATCATTCACAAATCAACAACCATAGACCTTATCAACTTTCGCATCATCAAATATTACAATGACACCTAAAGCCTTGACCCGAGAGACGACAACTGGCGCTGCGCTGGATAAGGTCCAGAGAGCCATCCAGAGCCCAGCGACAGAGGTTGTTCCCAAACCGCCTTCTGACGTAAGTGAATCATATACAGAATGAACGCCATTATACTGATAGAATTACAGCTCGAGGAACTCAAGGCTGATTGTGATTCATTTACTTTCACATCATTCACCACAGAGGATGCATTTGTGCTGGGCAACCTTCTCTACGCCCGTCTTTACCCATACGCTATCAAAGGCAAGCCGACGGTGATCTCAATTGCCCTTGCAAACACCTCCCAGGTTGTCTTCCAAACCGTTACCGGACCTGGCACAGCTCCCGACAACGAGCAATGGGTTCGCCGCAAGAGGAACACTGTTCTCCGATTCGGCAATAGCACATGGTTCATGCACAACAAGTTCAAGGGGGACGAGGTTGCTTTCGCTGCCAAATATGGTATTGCAGATTCAAACAAGGGTGACTACGCAATCCATGGTGGAGCTATCCCGATTCGTGTCCAGGGAGTTGAAGGGATCGTTGCTGTTGTCGTGGTGAGCGGGCTGAAGCAAGACGAGGACCATGGAGTTATTGCCGACGTTATCAAGAGTAATTGGAGCTGTTAGATAATTTCATAGGGCAGTCATCAGGTCAGGCACAAATCTGTCAAGGATGCTCAGGGTATCCCTGACGCAGCGGCCGACCGGATTTCCTACTACGGAGTGCCCGTTCCCGCTATATATGCACCAAAACAAATAAAGTTTATGCAGCTAATGAAACCGAAATCCACACTAGTGTGCCGAGACAAACTAAGTTAACCACTCCATGCATGCCGAGCATTGAATTCAATAGTCTATCATCTTTGTCAATGCCTACCTAGAGTAGACACAACTATCTCGACGGCGACCATGAACACGACGAAATGGAGGATCTCAAAGGCTTGTCAAGAATGTCGCGCCAAGAAGATCAAGTGCAATGGGGAGACCCCCTGTCAAAACTGCAGCATGAGAAATCTCAGTTGCGTCTATCGCGAAAAGGCCCGTAATCGGACGCGCAAGGTCAAACCGCGAACTGCAGCTTATGAGACTATCATGTCTCACGATGCCATGGAGAGCACGTCTCTTGAACCCTCCGATGAAGGGACTGTGCCGCCCACGCCAAATGCCGACGACACCGCATCTGTCGGTCCTACAGGATCAGTAATGGACAGCGAACGCAGTTTGACACATAATAGTGTTGCTGCGACACATCGCGCATCACCGTCTTGTTTCCTCCAGCTCTACTATGGCCCCTCCTCGAATTTCGCCCTACTCAACTCAATCTATCATCAAATAGCAGGGACATGCCCAAAGGATCCTCCGTCACGCTCTGGAACTGTCGAAGAAGTTGGTCCGGGTCTAGACCTATTCAGTCATCGGAGACTATTCTTCGGAGATTTGGCTGACAACCAACGGCCGTCATCAATACCAGACGACTGTTCAGCTATGTTGATTGATCCAGATACTGCTCATCGGCTACTCGAGAGATATCTTCTGACCTATTGGCACGGTCTTCCTATCATGAGTAAAGACCATTACCGCCGTCGCTTAAGTGCCCTATATCAACCCCCGGGTATCTTTGATTATGATGCACCAGAGACCATCATAATCATGCTGGCTGTAGGTCTGGGAGCTTCAATGACAGGCGAAGAAGCCATTGCAGACTTTCTTTTTCAGAAAACCAAACAAGGAGTTGCCAAATTGGACGAGGTTGTGAACATGCAGATGGTTCAGATACACCTCTTAATGATAAGTCGTACCTCCTGAACTTTGCTCTCATATAAGCTTACACAATCTCACGCTCACTTCCAGTCCGAAAGAGCAAGACCAAACTCGGGTTTCTTGCATGTCGGAACTGCATGCAGAAAAGCAGTAGCGGCTGGTCTACACAAGGATGGATGCTCACGTCCAGGATACACAGAAGATGACACAAATCAGCGAAGAATAACCTTCTGGAGTTTATTCTTCTGGGAAACGTTTGTTTATTAACTATCCTCTTTGACCACTACTGACATAGTACAGATGGCAATGCTTTGTTCTTGGCCGACCTAGCTCGCTTCCGGACCCCGGTTCCATCATACCACTACCGAAAGGCCAAAAACTACTAAAGTCTTTGGTCACTCTATCGCGTATCATGGACAAATGTGTAAAGAAGATATATAGTCCACGGCATGACTCGCTGTTGCCGGTCTGGAATGCAGCCATCGAGATCCGCCGCGAACTACATCAGTTTGCTGAGCAACAACTCAAGGATATGAAGTTTGGTCTTGTTGGAGACCCCAGCACAGGAGAGCTCGGCGTGTGCCAAGCTATGGTTTCAACAAGTAAGCGAACACAATCCATCTTCTGACCCATACTAATCGACGTAGTGTATCATCATACACTCCTATTAACATTCCGCCCCTTTCTCATTTTACGAGCAAAACTGAATCACGACCGTGCTGCTGCAACCTCAGCAGAGAGTCTACAGATGCCTCCGCCTTGGCTCGATAGCGCTTGCGAGTACTGCTTGGAAGCAGCAAGGAATTCTGTTGGCTTCTTGACAGGCTCGTGTGCCACTAATATTCTTTGTCGTGTACGCTTATCTCCCTTCGACTCGGAGTCAGAATCAGCTAACAAACATCAGGATATAAAGTATCATGGCTTCTTTATGGAGGGAGCATGCTATGCTTTGGCTTTCGATATGCTGCAAGAAAAGAAGACAGCCCACCGCAATCTGCCCTGGATTCACTCTGGTCTTAGATGCCTTCGCTCCATGATGGGATCAGCAGGAGTAAACGCCGGTCAGCTTCCAATAACAATCGCCTCAATAGAGCAGATGGTCCGATCTGCTGGGTTCGAACTGAAAGATCCAGTAGACACGAATCAGCAGAAGCAGGCCCCGCAGTCCACGCTCCCCGGATCACCAGCACCTGTCTCTGTTGCAGGTGGTATGAGGAGCGAGCCTGCGTTCACCTTCCCTTCTATGCCATTCGGATTTGATGTCACTGGTCAGATGAATGGCAGTTCGAGCTCTCCTGCAGGCGCTGCATCGGAAGAGATGGCAGATTTCACAGCTGCTGATGTTGGATGGGATATTGATTTTGGAACTATGAATATGGAGGCGTTTTTGTCTCTCGACTCGGCGGAGGCTTTCAATTTTGCACCATGAATACACAACTGCATTCTTGTCATCTAATTGGGTTGGCTTTTTGCTTATGCTAGTCCTTGGGGCGTTATTAGACGCATTGTCGCTGTAACAAGCGCTGGAAGATGAAATTGCATTGGTATGGTCGGGACCATTACATAGATGGATAATGATGGGGGAGGGCTACTGAAGAATGAAGGATGACAGACATGGTGAGGAGCATTGAATTTCTTCAGATATACCACTAACTACGATGTACCCTGACTTACGAGAAAGGGCATCAATTCTTGACAATATTACTCGCATAAGACTATAAAGCTATCCCAATGTTCCTCCTTTCAAGCTGCTACTCATTCTGAAGAGCCAGAATAGCAGACAAGCCTCCAGTGAAGGCCAGAAGCCCCCGAACAATATTCATCCATCTCCACTTCTTCAACAAAGCCACAACCTCATCACGACCAACTTTCTCCTGCTCAACACTACTAGCAGCGATACCGTTGAGTCTATTGTTCGTGGCCATCATCCCAAGCACCGTCCAGGGCAACTGAGACACTGTAGCGACGGCAGCAAATGCCCAAAGTGTACGTTGAGCCGGGACAAGACAAGCAACTATTCCAGAAGATGCACCTGAGAACAGAGAGAGCGGCACAAGGGTAACCGCCCCGCGGGTGTAGAAGTCTTTGAAGAAGGGTGTATTAATGGAGGTAGGCTGGTTGTAGAGAAGAGGGACTGTGAGGTGTGAAGAGCCAAGGTTTATGCCCGCGAGGACAAGGCTCGAGGTAAGGCCAAAGACTTGAAAGGTTCGTACTGTAGAGTCAATTTTGATCGTTTATTAGGAGGTATTTTAGAAAGTAAGTCTTATCTCTCGAGTTGAAGTGAGGAGATATTAAGTATCTTTGGCTAGTCTGATATGTAAGACCGGCCTCGTTAGGTGCATGTGGCTTGCTGCAATATCCGTCATAGACTTGGAGACACTGTCTCAGAACTACTACAACTATATCCGTGATAATGCCATCTATCATATGATAGCCGGCTTCTTCGGAACGTTTGACATACTGTAGACTGACAAAGGTTTGTCAATGTAACCCCATCATTATGATAAGAACTTAAATTCTTCGTATTCGATTTATCATGAATTTGAAGAGCAACATGATTAATGAACGAATACATATACAGAGGCATGAAGATGAGATCGGAGCCTAGCAAACAGGATCGCCTTACACCAATTAAGAAAAACCAGGACCTCGATTTCTCATACTGACCTATGAGACAACTCTAAACCCGAGATCGAGTATGAGGATGCTGATCCCGTCTAGCGCTTATACAGCGACGCTAAGATTTCGACTTGTCGGGATGATTCCACTTGATACAACCAATCACGTAAACTCTATTTCCCCTAATTTCAGTCAAGCGAACATGGTGCCGGCCTCCTGAGCATTCTAAAAGAGAGAGCTTCCCCTCAGTGAAACTGCTCAAGCTTGCTGTTGAGACGATGGAGTTGTCTTCGATTTACAAGAACGCCTCGGCGACGTTTGGCTCTTTGCCTCTGGCCTACAAGGTCTTGTGTGCTGTCCTGGTGATTTTTGCTTTCAGCAAAGCATTTTCTGGGGCTGAGAGGAAGGGGTATAAGAAGAATCTTCCGAAATATGCTCCCATTGAACTTGCAATTGCGAGTTATATCCTTAGTGGAGACGGTATAGGTCGACGAATCTTGTAATGAGCATTCTCTGCGACGCTAGCAACTTGGCTAATTGTAATCTAGCTCAGCTGTAAGCCGCTATGGAGGCTCTCTGTTCGGCCTTACTTCAGAACATCAGATCTTTGTCGACTTGCCCGGCGTAGAACGTCTTTTGGCCCAATCTCATCACACTTTCAACTCTGATCCCGCACAGTACTCGCTCTGTACCCTTGTCTTTGGCAGCACTGATACTCCAGAGCTAAGAGCCAAATTCGACACATCACTGAAGGATCTTGTTCCTCCTCTTGAGCGAACTTTTCTGAACGATGCCGCTTCGACAGCCAATGTTGAAAAGTCTCGTGTAGCGGAGCGAGGTGCTTCGCTTGTCACATTCTCATCTGATCCTAAGGATATGGCACGATGGGAGCTTTCAGCAGGAATCAAAGTGCTCCAGCCAGAAACATCTGATAGTCCGGGGAAAGTGGAAGCAAACCTGCAAAGTCTGACTCGAGATTTTGGAGCATGCATGTCTGTTCCTCTCATCTACGGCCAAGACATACTGGATCGGAATCCTCGGCTGCTAGATGACTTCTGGACCTTTGATAATGATCTATTTCCACTACTCATGGTCGGTGTTCCTCAGTGGGCTCCGTTCAGAATGATGCAAGATGGTCTCAAAGCTAGAGCCAGACTCATCGATAGTCTTGAGGCGGTATACAGACGAGTCGACCAATATGAGAAAGGAGAGCCAGTTGATTTTGGTGCCGACATGTCGGATGTTAGTATGATGCTACGAGAACGAAACAAGATATACAACAGAGACGGATGGACATTTCCCGAACGTGCTGCAGCGGATCTTGGTACTTTCTGGGGTCTCAACGCAAACGCTCAGCCTGTGTTGTTCTGGTTCTTGCTATACGTTTATTCGACCCCGGCCTTGCTTCAACGAATCAGAGACGAGATCTCCCCCTATATCACTTTATCAGATGGTGACAAACCCGAGATCAAGTCAATGGACTTTACGAGTCTGTTCCGAAGGTGTCAGCTCTTCAAGGCTTGCATCTTTGAGACGTATCGCTTGGTTAACGAGCCAACATCTATTCGCTATGTCACTCAACCCGTCAGCCTCAACGATGGTGATCACAAACATGAGCTTCAAGAAGGAACATACATCAGTGTTCCTCTCGCGCTGAAGAACAAGAACCCTTCGATATATGAGGACCCCGACACTTTTATCCCCGATCGATTCCTTGAGACAGACCCTGAAACGGGAAAAGCCACGGCACGATACGGAAAGCTGAAGCCTTGGGGTCTTGGAGCTGCTATGTGCAAAGGCCGAACATTTGCAGAGAAAGAGATAATTTCTCTTGGGTCAGCTGTTGTTAGTCTTTGGGATATAAGCCCTGCGGAGGGAGAGTGGAAGTTGCCAGCTATGATCCCAGGAACTGGAGTTAAGAGACCGGTCAGTGATATCCGTGTGGTTATAAGTCGCAGAAGCTCTTTCAAGTAATAAAACGGATGTGTTTCGATGTAAGATGAAAGCTTTTAGTCGGAGATTCATATTATATATGAAATTTATGGTACATTTTCGTCACAGGTTCGGTTATATAGTGGCAAAAAAGGTAATAAATGTGTAGTAGTATGACCGAGAGTTCGAAGAACTCATTTCATTATTCATTAATTATCATAACCATGCTGTCGTAATGTCATAAAAAGAATCCTGGCAAATTTAAAATCTCTCTTCTATACGCCGTACTTCATTACTCTTCGTCATCGTCCTCATCTTCATCCTCCTCGTCTTCCAAGGTAAAGCATGCCACCTCCCTGGAAAGGAGCAGCTTTTCGGCCTTCTTGAAGATGGCCTTCCTCTTTTTCTCAAACTTCTCGCAAGATTCTTGCATTTCTTGCTGCTCACGTGCCCAGAGTTCCAAGCGTGTCATGGAGGTCTCTGGGCCAGCCGTGCTGAGTCCTTGCTCGATGTTCTTTTTGCAGTCCTCAAGCTTTTGGATGTGAGTCTCTGCGGAATTTCGAATCTTCCGGATCATATCCAAGGCTTTTGGGACATCGAGACAAATGCAAAAGTTGATTGCATGAGTCAGCAACATCAACAGGTGGTCCACTGTGATGGGCTGTCGGTGAACAGCAATATGTCGAATTTGCTTGATCGAGTAGAGAAAAGAGGTGAGGACAAGGCCACACCCTTGGCAACGGCTGAGCTGTTGGAGGGCTTCCCAGTGCTTCTTAAAATGGTATGCCCAAGCGTTTAGCTCTCCTGCTTCTGGACATGACCACTTCGTCTCTTCGAGGATGCCTGGCATGGCCTCTTGGGCGAAACTAAAGCAGGCATGTTCCAAGATAGCCTGGACTCGTGCGAGCATCAGTGTCTGTGTGCGGATTGGAACATAGACGTGTAGTCCAGGAGCTTTGACTGGCAGAACGTTTGCGACTGATTTGTCTGACCCCGACATGTCTGCAGACGACGAGACATTGGAGCCATCATCACTCTCGGAGTTTGCGCAACTGGATGACCCAGAAGCTGGAGATTTGTTTACGCGGTTGTACAACGCAATAAAATCTTCCAATGATAGCTTATTCTTGAGACCCCGGGATCTCCAAAGCCCATGCTTTCCAGTGCCGGTGGTGTTGAAGGGGTTCTTGGTCTGCATCATCTTGACAGATCGAGGATACAAGCCGTAGATCAAATGGAATAGGATGTTTAATATATTGCTTGGTCTTAAAGACTAGCAGTGGTAGACTGGTATATGGCAATACCGTAAAGTGTATAGGTAGTGAAGAAGGAGAGTAGTGATAGACTGTATGTGACAATACTGTATAAAGTGTCTCAAGAGAAAAGTAGTGATGAACTGGTATATGACAATACCGTATAAAGTGTGCTGAAGAAAAGGGGTGGTGAGAGACTGGTATATGATAATGTCGTATAAATTGAAGTTTGTGTGAGTGTCTTGTCGTGACTTGGTGAAAATGTGAGTGAAACTTGACGAATCCTGTAGAAGAAGTATAACGAGAATATTAAGGAAGAAAGCTGACTTGAGAAAAAGAGGGAAGATGACTCTACTTTTATACAGAATCTCGTTATACTGCGGTAATGTTAGGGTTGTAAAAGAGGCTTAAGCCTCCAGGCCACAAAGAACACCAATAAACACATACGGGCAAAATACTCGTCGCCCTCACTATCGCGAATCTCGTTATACTTTCGTTTGCCCTACATGTATTAACTCTCCAGTCTAAAGCTTCAAGATTGATAGTTAAAGCTTATCACATCTGAACGAGACATATCAAGCCAATACACTGGAAGGTTTGTACGCTTATACTGAAGTGTATTTCTGAATCTCTGAGAGCACACCGTGAAGAAATCTCTAGAATGATCATGCCCCTACAGACTTCTCAGTGTTCCCCATCGACGCATGGCTGAAGGGAAGGTAACTTTTTCTCCTATCCGGTCAACCCCCTTTTTTCACAATGATGCCAGGTTAATGCATTTTTTTTTCATAGGGTCCAAGGGATTGAAACTCCGCTTGATCTATGAATAGATCATAATGGTCTCTCATCTTTACTGCTTCTTTGTGGAACGCAGTTGTGAAGTTGTGGACGAAAGCAAGTCGTTGAGTCACATCTATCAAGGTTCAATGTAAGTTTTTTTTACAGCCTCACCTAGCACATATGGTTTCTTATCCTTCAGTCAGGTGAGACGCCAAACTTTCATGCCAGCCAATCCAAAATTTTGACTGGCATATGAGTCATTCACGAAATTTACAAGACTATTGAGCTTGGTAAAATCGACTCATGCGATCCTTAGTTGACTTTCTCATCTGTTTCGAAAGACCTATAAGTCGCAAGGTAGCTATAAATCTTGATCTTATCCATATCATGATATACCAGTCTCAATAGGCTCAATCTTTCTTGGGTATAATCATTGATCATTGTAGGTCTATCATGCTTCTCGTTTATACTTTTGCGCTACCCTATACACCGGGTCCCAGAGACGTCGCATACTGCGTGTCAAACTTCAAATAACCCCCCATCTATTCCAGTCTAGTTGTTCTTCTCACTGTAGACAAAAGCATCGAGCTCCTGGTACGTCTTCTCCAAATCATCGTTGACGAGAATCTTGTCAAACTCGGCATTCTTGGCCCACGCAAGCTCATCCTGCGCACGTGTCAAGCGCTGCTGGATGCTCTCCTCGGTCTCGGTGCCGCGGCCGCGCAGTCGCTTCTCGAGCTCTTCGGTATCAGGGGGCGAGACGAATACGTAGCGTGCGTCGATGGAAGAGGCCTTGACTTGCTTGACGCCCTCCATCTCGATGTCCAGAACAACAACCTTGCCCTTGGCTGTCTGCTCCTCGATGGTCGCCTTGCTCGTTCCGTAGAGGTTGCTTCCGAATTGAGCACTATAGGTAACCAGTATTAGTACATGTGCCGGTCGTTGATGCGCTTGACTTACTGCTCGACGAAGCCGTCCTTGGCGATCAAATCCCGAAACGCATCCTTGGTGACAAAGTGGTACTCAACGGCATCGGTCTCACCCTCGCGAGGGTTACGAGTAGTATGCGACACAGAAAGAGTAAAGGTATCGGGGTGACGGCTGAAGAGCATCTTGATCAGCGTGCCCTTTCCGACACCGCTAGGTCCAGAGATGACGAGGGGTCGACGGTCCGAAGGAGAAGCCATTGCGAAGGAGCGTCTAAAGCAAATCGTTAAACAAACTCAATGTGAAGAGGCGAGTTGGAGGTGCTTACTTTGGAACCTGCGAAAAGGATTTTGTACTGGATATTAACAAGTTTGAGTTGCGCTTCGCATAACCTAGAAACCACCGCATCGTGCCCTGGGAAAATGCTAACAAATGGGGTGTTAATGCTGGAGAGCCACCAGGCACTGTGGGGGAACTCATCCAATCACGTGGCGGTAGGTGGTTTACATCTTCACCGTGAGACTCATCCCAGAACTTTGAGTATAAAAATAAGTAGATATGTACAGAATATGCAGGCACCGACATTTGAGATGACTCGTTTCCAGTCGGACGATCAAGTACTGCCGGGCCTCAGGCGCTGCTTTAAACCGAGTGAAAAACGCTGTGATCTATTTATGCTTTCGCTGTGCTCTATCATTACGACTATTACCTCTAAGCCCTATCGTTACACATTACTTCATTCATGTCTATACCATGCCAATGCTACCCATCCACCTCATGCAAGTCATGTCATCAGCTCAATCGTGGTCCTTTCAATCAACCCGTTGCTTATTCTGGGAAGATCCCCTTTCGAGCTCAGGAGTCGGCACCTGACGACTCCGTTCTTCTTCTTCGGGGTCAAGTGCTTCAACAGTTGTATCCCTACGGATACGGAATCTCCTTCCTCGCCAGTTCACAGTATTCCCGAAGACGACTGCGTATGCCCAGATCGGTAGAGCTAGAGCTTCACGCACAATCCAAGCTGCCAAAAACTCCGAGAATTTGCGACTTTTGATTCCCCCTCGATTGATGGAACCTCTGGCGAAACGAGGTGTGTCTTCATCAGCCTCCACAGTGACGCCCGAATGCAAATGTCGGTAACCTAAAAAGTCGATTACCATCCAGGCAGTGATCGTTGTGAGCCAAATGATCACCCTGGCAGTCCAGGTCGGAGGTATGCCACATATCCGCAGGGTGGTGATTGCAAACGTAAAATACGTGGCAAACACGAAAGATTCCGTGAATGGCTCAATCATTGTAGCTGGGAGAACCGTGAACTTTCTCGCTCTGAGCCACCGAGAGCGGCGTGCTGTATATGCTTTGACAGACATATCTGACATTGGCTGAACGGCAATGTCACCCCAGACTAACCCATGGTTCTTGTAACCGTCAAATTTAGCATTCCAAAGGACATCGCCGATCATATGATCTTCGCAGATATTGTGCGAAAAGTAATCCACGCCCGTTGGGAGACCCTTGCCCCTTGGTATCTTAGGATTCAGTAAAGGGTTGGTCGCATGATCGAGCTGAGATTTGCAGAACATGGTGCTCTTGCCCACAGCGCAAGGGGCTAGTCCAGAAGTGTTGATAGCGCTGTAGAATTTGGCATGCGATGTTGCCATGAACATCTCATCAAGTCTTCCACCGCCCTGTGCCCAAAGCTTGGGGTTACCATGAGAACCCCCTTCGCCCAGATCTAAGTCATCGTCTTCAACAGAGGAAGCAGCCAACAGGGGCTGACCGTCCGCTGCAACCGGTGCGGAAAAGTCGATCAAGTCAACAACAATGGGAAGCTGATGAACAAATTTGTAGGGTTTGTTCCCGCCACCAACATGGTGGCCCTTGAGCTTAGCAACCATGCGCCCCAAGACTCCCTTGGCCATCCAGACGTTGCAATCCACAATCCACACAATATCCCCTCTGGCTTCTCGGTATGCTCGACTGATATTGCGAATTTTTGGATTCGGTCCCATATTCGGCATCGTGTTTAACGAAAAGTCCTCAACCTCAAACAGGATTTGCGCGTCAATATCGGGAAAGTCCTCGAGGACACTCTGTAGAATCGGGTACGCCGGATCGGTGTCATTTTCGAGACAGAGACGAATCGAAATCTTGTCTCGGGGGTAGTTCTGGCGAAATGATGCGGCGATACAATCGTAGAGTCGAGGCTCGACGCCCTTAACGGGTCGAATTATGGTGACATGAGGAGCATCGTCACCCAGGTTGGGTGAAGAAGCTGGTCGGCTAGCAAAGTTGCGAAAGCTTGTGGGTGTTAGAGCTCATAGCTTGGTAGTGAATGGCTCAGTGAGACTTACATGGCCCGGACGCCAATAGCAATGACGGTGCAAACAACAACAGCTAAAAACAAGAAGACGCCAGCAATGGCCTCTTTCGACGACCACATTCTGATCGGTGGTGAATGGAAATTGAGCTAGCTCAGATGCAAGAAGCAAGGTAGCTGGTAAGATAGAATATGACTCTCACCGCCTTCCCAGTCTGGACACCGCCTGCCGAATTGAACCTTTAAAAGAGGCAGTAAGTGGTACTGAGTGACAAAAATTTATTAGCATGAAGCTGAGGATGTCTTTGCGAGCATTTGACACCTTATATCAAAGTCCGATGTTCCTTGCTTCCCGAGGACGAGGTAAATAAACCAGTGTAGATGGGAGAGATTGAGTGGCCCTTATTAGTCCTGGGTGTTTCTCCTTCATACCTACCTAGACTTGTAAGCGGGCGCAATATGAGTAACTTTCCACTCTCTTACACACAGACCCACCACCGGTGGTGCACTGTTTGCCTTCCGTGGTAACTTCGTCATCTCTCCCTCGAGATCGGAGTCCCAGGGGGAACAGACGATAGCGCAAGTGGATAGACACATTCTCTTCCTCTAAGATGGACAGTCGGAAACGAAAACACTACGGCTTTCCCATTCGATAGTGATGCAATCCCCCAACTTGGGTCTTGAAGTGACGACCCCTTCACGGCGAGTCCGCGAGCATCGATTCGCGGCAGTCATATGATTGGCTGTCTTTTGAGAGCAGTACATACTTCCTCGTTGAAACACACGACTCCTTCACGACAGAAGTTCATGGCACGCGTATCTCCGAAGCACATGCCATGGTTACCAGTTTCAAGACGGTCGATGAACCATTAGCAGACCTGCTTTGAACACGACCAAGAAATAGCTGAACTATGAGAATCCAGCATGATCACCATCATGAATCAAGCTTGAGTGAGAAAGTACGATCGGAGACAGGATTCAAGCGGCTAATTGACAGGTAAGGAAAAACAAGGTGGTGTCAATCACAAGTTGTTCACAGGAGGGACTGAATTGCGATTTAATCCAGCTATCTTCATATTATTTGATTCTAGTGAGTAGACTAAGGGATACCCTCGATATCCGAAGGCTGGTGCATCCCAACAACCTGTGCCGCACCATCTATGGGTTTGGACCAAGCAGCTCGTCTCTCGATAAATTGTTCGACCTGCGACCTCAATTTCGTATCTGCAAGGCTGAGATCATCAACAGTACCAGTCCTCAGAATCGTCAAGCCTGGAAAACGTGCGCCACGACGATACATGAGTGTACCACAAGTCTTGCAGAAGTAGTTGGTCATGGTTGCGTTGGCACGAATGGTCTTCTCCTCACTAAAGGTTGAAAGATTGTCTTCACCACGGACGTGCTTGAGATATGTGTCGTCGACAGTGATGTTGGATTGGTAGAAGGCTGAGCCGATCTTGCGACAGTCGATGCAATGGCAAACATGACGATTGAGCAGACCGGGCTTTTTCAGTGGCTATGAATTATCATGTTAGGGCCTTGGAGTTTTCGCTTCCCTCTATACCACTCAGGGAGACTTACAAGTACGAGCTGCACAGCTCCGCAGAAACAGGTGGCAGTTGCTTCATCCTCAGTTGACCAGCCATCACTCGAAAGGTGAACAACGGGAAAGCCTTGGTCATCGAAAGAATTCATCTTGAAGACAGCCCGTAAATGAACTTAAGTCGGAAAGATTGTTGGGGTAGATGAAAGATTGGCGCTTATATAAAACAGCCGATGTGCTGTGATGTTGGAGGTGGTGTTAGTGGCTTAGAGTAAAGTCGTTGTAATCTTGAATTTGCTATGTTTCAATGCTACAGGAACTACGAGCCTCTTTATAGCATCTTGATATATCTCCCTGGTGCAACTGCATGGCATTATAGAAGTGATGCATTTCTTATCATGTGTAGGATTCTAGAGGTAACGTTATGACGCTATTTGTTTGGCGTTGGGTGCCTAAAAGGCTGCAGCTTAGCTCCACACCTCTTCCCTCCTACATCTCGCATCATCGGGGCCTCACATCAAAACATCAAAACATCAATCATCAGAATAGATCACCACTCTTTCATATTCAGTATGCATCCAAGCATCTTCTCACTATCGCGCTCGATCATGCGCTGCCCATCACTTAAACAAACACTACTTGCCGGTGCTACTCCATCCCATACGAACAAGCAGGTTCTTACATTACTCAAGACACAACAAAAGCACCAGATAGCATTACACAAAACACTCAAGGCACAACAAAGACACCAGCTACTATTACAACATGCGACCGATTCCCGATTCCAGGAGTTGAACAAGACGCTCCAAGAGTTAAACAAGACAATATCATCCCACGGCATCATTAAGAAACGGAGCATTATTGAAAGAATCCTCGGAATGAACGTCCATATCAGTGCAGCATAGGGAACTTACAGTGCTTTCAGGGTAAGTATTCTATCTCCTATTACTGCTATATAATGCTAATTAAGATATATAGGACCTCAAAATTTGGAGTTTAATAACTGCTTCGACTGCCTCGTGTATAGCAAGCTTTACCAGTCATCAAAGCGAACGGGAGTTCTGGGAAACAATGGTTGATTTTTGGTGGTTGTAATAGGAGTGGGCAATACAGCGAAATATCTCGCCCGCAATGGGTTTGGATCCGAGGAAGACATGGCAATTATTGATTAGTATAGGGAGTTAAACTGAAAGGCTTCTAAGCGGTGAGATACCACAAAGAAATGGCAATATAAAACAGCAGTTTGTCATCTCACATGTTGTGGTTTACTTCAAAACCTCGTACGCGAACATCCAATTGCCGTGGAGCTGTTTGTCAAATCTCCAGAGCGGAGCCAGTGAGCGAAATGGCCTTGCGCACAAGGCATCAAAGTGGGGAGCTCCAATTCCAAGAAAAAGCTCGACTTTTCTGCCCCCATCAACTTTTTCCCGTCATCATCCTCACAAAACCACAACAACAAAATCTCTCAAAGCTCGTGGAAGCTTAAGGACCTCGGTCGGGCTTCACACTTGAGCAATTGACATTGTTCAACTCGTCGAGGTTGAGCAGTGTGTTGCTGTGGATGGCCACGAGGTTAAATACCCAGCCAGCATCGTGCCTGGGTCACGTCCTAGATAGGTAGGTTTCTTTCTCATTTCTTCCTTATGCTTCATCCTAGAGATGCAATTGAGTTGCAGCTCCTGCGCAATTCATCCTCCGGAGCAGTGGAGCTTCATGTTGCGGTGATGACACCATATCAAAATGCTTAGAGAATCCATTCATTTGGTCTCCCATGAAGCTCTGATATTATAGACTACAACGGTATCTGAGCAACACAAAACTTGATTCTTTAATTTCATCATCAATCCGGAAATTCAACTGACATCTGTCAAGACCAAGATGACCCCGACGAGAAATGGCTGAGATTCAATCATCAAACACAGTCTCTGTTGGTACCTTGCCTGCCACGGATTCCGCCGACAAACGGCAATCCCAGCAGCGAGGGCCCCCATTGCATCAGATCTGCGCCCTTCCGGCACCGATCCGCACATTCCCTTTGCCGGCATTTTATCCGAACAACCCCATATCCTTCTTCCATGTCGCGTATGCGTGGTTAGGCCAACTGTGGTCTCCGCCCAAAGCGGAACCCTCGGTTGTGCATAATGGTGTATGGTTTGCTGCGACATCATCCGTCCACATCACGGATGATGTTTCTACCCGGGCTTTGTGGGAGCAAGGCTTCTACGGAAAGGGTAGTCTTAGTCGTAGTGAACCAGCTTGGTTAAAGCGTGAACAAGTTCGTCAAGGACTGGCTGATGCACATGTCAGCGAGATTATGACTGTGCAGAGAAGAGAAGAGCGTATGCGTGCCAAGTGGGAACGAGCACGTCTCGAGCAAGAGGCGATCCGAGAAACCCGCCGCAAGGAAGCGGAAGAAGCAAAAGCGAGAGAGACCAAGGCACGAGAAGCCAAAGCCTTTGAAGCCAAGGAACGAGAGCTACGTGCCAGAGAGTCGAAAGACATCGCAGAGCCCAGATCCATCAAACCTATTTCGCTGTCGGCTGCCCTTCCAACTTACGAGTCACCTGTCAGCCCTGCTGCGCTTTTGGCTCTGCCAAATTCACTATTGGACATTGTGAAGCCAACGCCTATCAAGCCTGTCAACCTGCCTGTGTCCACTCCCACGCATGCTTCTCCAGTGTGCCCTGCAACTATCCTAGGCATGCCAAACGCTGCCGCAGAAATTGTCGAAGAGTCTGGCCTCGAGACAGGTGAAGAGATTGATGGTCTTGGAATATCCGGAGTCCATCCAACGGCGATGGGTCTGTCTGTGGATACCTTCCTCAATGGTCATGTCATGGAACCAGTTGCGAACGGAATTCTTCACCATGATGTGAATGGAACTTCCGTGGTTGCGTCTTCGTCAGACGAGGAAGACAACACTAAGCCTAAGAAGCGACGTAAGAGTGTACGATTTTCGCCAACAGTGGAATCCACTACCTTTCACTTCGGAGATCCCCCTAGCCCCAAGCGTTCGACGTCGAATGGCACGGCTAATGGGCTTGCCGATATTCGCGCTGCATCACCCGTGGCTTTGAACGGACACAATGAGAACTCTTTGGAGCGTACTAGCAGGCCAGTGCTGAAGAATATGGAGCATCTCCAGCTGACGCCGGAGGAGGCTTTCTTTCTGAACTTCGGTTTGGGTGTTCTGACGGTCACTGATCCGTCCTCGGGTGCTCAACTCTCGTCTTTGGACCTGTTGAGACTCTTCAGACAACATTCATACTTCCCACCTCGTGTTGAACCTGCGGATCCCGCGCTTCAACCCGACGATAACTTCCTCATTCACTATGCAGTGTATCATTACTTCAGATCACTTGGTTGGGTACCTCGCGCAGGCATCAAGTTTGGCGTGGACTGGCTACTATATGCTAAGGGCCCGGTCTTTGACCACGCCGAATTCGGTCTAATTGTTGTACCATCTTATTCTGATGCTCTTTGGAAAGAGGCTGGAAAACAGGACCCTCAGAAGACATGGCAGTGGCTCCATGGCACGGTGCGTGTTCTGTCACACGTCACCAAGAGTCTCGTTCTGGTGTACGTCGATGTACCGCCACCTTCGAAATTTGAGAAGGCTTTGGAGCAGGGTGTCGCTGAAGCGTTAAAGCTATACAAAGTCAGAGAAGTGATGGTGAAGCGATGGTCTGCCAACCGTAACAGAGGCTGATCGCTGAACGCTTCACGACGAACTGATGATATAACGGAAGTGCAATGGTATACTGCTGGATTATTGCTCTTTGGCGTAGGAACAGGCTATCAGGCGTTTGTAATCTACTGTACACAATATGTATTATGCTATCAAATCAATATCCATGCCCTCTTCGAGGCGTCATGAAACGTACAATATCTGAGACTTCATTATCTGCTCGTATCACGTAATATGTGAAAATGTCAGCCTCGTTGGTGTCGCACTGCATCACCACATGAGGCCATTTTTGCTTCTGACTGAAGCCATTGCTGGGTCCAGCTCCAAACAACGCGGGGTTTAGAGCCGAGAAACCCCACATGAAGCAATGCCTCCCTTTTGGCCGAGGTACGAGGATGGCCGCTGTTGTTGTTATATAGATATAGATCCTCGCTGAGCTTCAATCTTGACTTGCCACATAGAGTTCTTTCGTTTCTTGATTGTACGTTTTGTTTGTGTTAATAGAAGGTCGCTCTACGCTACCATGTTCCCTCGAAGGCTGACAGCTTATGGCTGTAGAACACTCCCTCGCAGACTCTCATCAACTCGAGCAAGTGCTCAGAGGATCAGCCTTAAATCAACAAACTCACAATGTCTTACACATCGACGGACACTCACAACCAAGAACTTTGGGATACCCCCGCTGTTTGAGCCAACAACAACCCTCTCAGCCAAAGGCAACGATCTCACCATCTCCAGTGGAGATCGCTTTATCCAGATTCAAGATGAGAAGCATGGCAGCTGGACACGCCTTGATGCGACCATTCTTCGCGATAGCTGTACATGCACAACATGCGTCGACCCAGCCTCTGGCCAAAAGAGCTTTGCGACAACAGCAATTCCCTCAGACATCGCCATTGACAGCATCCACACGAGTTCAACGGGCGTGGGCATTTCGTTCAAGAACGACTTGTACAAAGGTCACAAGATGGTTCTTCCTTGGAGTTCTGTCGACAAAGCACTTGGTCATGTGCCAGTTGAGAGAATGCCATACCCGCGACAAGACGCAGTATATCCCAAAACAGGGCGTACGTTCTGGGACAAAGCTACCATCCAGCAACGTGTACGAAAGATTGACTATCATGAGTTCATGAAGGGCGATGATGCATTCTGGCATACTCTCCTTGATTTATCGAACCTCGGTCTTGTCTTTCTTAAGAACGTACCGCACGATGAGAACTCCATCGTGGACATTACAACACGCATCGCAAATATTAAAGAGACCTTCTACGGCCGCACTTTCGACGTTCGCGCTAAGCCAGACGCTGAGAATGTAGCGTACACAAGCGGTTATCTTGGTCTCCATCAGGATTTACTATACCTCGAGAGTCCACCCGCGATCCAACTTCTTCACTGTATGGAAAACTCGTGCAATGGCGGAGAGTCACTATTTAGCGATGGCTTATTCGCCGGAAAGCTGCTGTGGCTACAAAACTCCCCGACAGTCAAGAATCTCGCTCGTGTAAAGATTCCATATCACTATGAGAAACACGGATACTTCTATCGTCAGCAGCGATCACTATTTGATGTTGGACCAGATGGAAATCTCGCAGCTGTGTACTGGAGTCCGCCGTTCCAGAACCAATTCCAGGTTCCAGCTGTTGACGCAAGAGCGTGGCTTGAACCAGCGCAGTTATTCGATGGGTTGATCAATGATCCCGATGCCATGTTTGAGATGAAGATGAAGCCAGGGGAATGTGTGCTTTTCGATAACATGCGGGTCATGCATGGAAGGAATCAGTTTGACGTCGGTGGAGGATCGAGATGGCTGAGAGGAGCGTACATTGCACGAGAGGATCTCGTGAGTCGTGTTCTCCATGTACCTGAAGCTTTGGCAGCGGAGTATCGCAATGGAAAAGAATGGAGTCGTTCGCTGGAGGATGAGGAGTTGAAGGCGTCGAAGTGGTTTGGCAAGGTCAGCGCACAGGTTGAAAGCGTTGTTGATGGATTAAAGAGAAAAGGAGCTGCGGAGTTGGGCGAAAGAGATTATGAGGTGTTGAACCTGGGATAGCATATAGAACACGTACGGCATAGCGAAAATTACGAATTGGTTCAATTGATGGCTCACATTGAGCTGCTTTTCTATTACCTTTCCGATACGCCGAAATAGCCCACCAAACACCATTGATCGTGAAGCATTTCTCAGTAGTCATAACTCAATATCTCCCGTCCTTGGCTCCTAAATAATTGCAATCTACCACTTCTTAGCCTCGACACCCTCAGGGGGCACTGTCTCAACAGTTCTATTCTTGACATCATCCCAGTCAGTGCTGAGACTTGTACCGTTGCTCTCAGTGAAACTCTTCATCATGGCTCGTTGCTGCTCAGGAGTGGCACCCTTGAAAAGCTTCTTGAAGAACACGTTGACGTCTTTTTCCTCATCGGAGTCAACGTCGTCGCCAATGGTGTCCCAGTTCTTGGGACCAGTACGAGACGATGAGGGGTATGCTGGCTTGGAAGACTCTTGCGTAGCGGGGGCCTTGTCTTTTGTTTCGGTAGACTCTTCAGCCTTCTTTTGGGCAGAGGCCTCTGCCGCGGCATCATCCATGGCCTTCTTTCGGGCGTCCTTGAGAACCTTGAGTTTTCTTAAGTGAAGTCAGTAACATGTAGCGATTGGGAACTTGCGAAACTTACTCTGCCTCCTCAGCAGCTGCAGCATCCGGAGCAGAATCTCCTGTCTCTCCCTTGAGCTGCGCCCACTTTCCAGGTGTCTTTTTCTTGAGTACTAACTCAACCTTGTTGGGCGTCACCCTGTATGTCGATGTATCTGTGTCAATCTCACCCCACAGATCGAGTGTGAATGGCTTCTCGTCGCCGGTGGGCCAAATGATAGAGTCAAGGTGAGCTGATTTGGGGTTGAATTGGACCTGAAGCTTCTCTTTATTGACGCCCTTGGAGAAGATGGATACTGTCATAGTAGTGTCGTTCTGGAATTCCTGGACTCGCACTGGGGTATCAACGGGCACAGTAGGTTTGGGGGCGGGTTGTGTGGCAGCAGCTGATTCCTTGGCCTCGACTTCCTTGCTTCCCAAATCCGATAGCTCCTTCAACTCGGGCTTGTTGGTCGTGGTGAGCTTGCGTGCAGGGTCATCCTCTGGAAGCTTGTCCATAGCGAACAGGATCTGCATTCGCAAAGTGCTCGCAATGCGCCACTCTTTAGCATTAGCAACATCATTGCCCTGTGCTCCCAGCGCACCTGCCGCCCCTCCCTGTGACTTGTTGATATCGTCTGTCTTTGACTCTTCCTGAGCATCCTTCAATGTCACTTTATAGAATCCATTCTCGTCTGTGTTCTTCTTCGCCGGATCTTCCTTCTCTACCGCAGGGAAGCCTTTGACTAAGCGCATAGCATAAACACAGCATGCGTCGGCGTTGGCATATTGTCCGAGCCGAAAGTAGGCGACAGCACGACGGTAGTGGGCATCGATGAGGAGGGGTCGTTTGTTTCGTTGGTATGCGGTATGCCAAGCAAGGTTGGCGTCGTCAAGGGCCTCTTGGAAGCGCTTCTTGTTGATTAGGGCTTTCGATCGGGCGACAAGCCATGCAGGGTTCTGCGAGGCCTTCAAGGCGGTTGAGAGCTTCTCAATAGCTTCATCCCAGTTGCGTGCTTCGACGGCGGCAAGGCCTTGCTGGGCCAATGTGATGTGCGACATGGTAGACTGCAATATGTGGGTTGAGAAAGAATTCTGAAGGGAAAAGAAGTTTTGCAGAGCCACAATGGGTTGAGTTGGTATTGTTAAGAGTTAGTGTGAAGGCGGCAGTGGAAGGTTTAAAGTTGAAGTTAGGTGTGAGTAATGGTTGGTTCTGGAAGCTTTGGTGGGGCATGATGCAGGCAGCTCATGGTAGCCCCCGCGCCGTGTAAGTGGAAGCTCTGGTGCCTAAGAGCAAAGTTACCTTGACTCTGAGTAATACAAACTTCAGGATCCATTGATGAGTGAGTACCTGGATAACTTTCAAAGACAATTCTTTTGGCGAATCATCAGAGCGGACGTCACATTTTCACGATGAAGTTACTGCAAAGCCAAGCCCCACCTAGCTGCTACACAGTATCTCCCACGCTTTAATCAACACAACTCTGAGTATTCTGTTTTGTTACTTACAGGAAATAAACCACCCAATGCTAATCGTGGTCGAGACATCTAGTCGTTTTATTCTTGGTTGGTTATCATGTAATTAGATTCTCGTAGCATGAAGGTTCCCCTATCATTCTGTTTGGCAGAGGGATTGAAGATATATCCTAACTATCTTACCCCATATGCATCATAACCTATTCGCCGCTTGAGACCTACGACTGCTGTCTTGAGGCTATGTCAGCCACTACCTAATACCTCGATTTCCACCACCGAGGTGTTGCTTGTCCTTCGTATGCAATACAATACCGTTCTCTCTCAGGCGAAATTCACTTCAAATTGTTACCTGGCAGTAACAGGCAATACCTGAACCTAGATGACCCGGTTATGGCCAATACCTTATCTGCGGTCTACTAAGGTAAGGTGGTTAGTTACCTTGTCTGCTATCTGGTTGTAAGGTAGTCGCGCCTCACTTGAACGGAGCCCTAACAACTGGAGGTGCCTTCCCATGATGAGAATATGACAATATGTGTTCCTGCCATGCTATGAAACAACCCCGGAATCGGATCATACCTAGGTAGGTGGGTACTCCCAACAGTTTTCGACGGCCATTCTGACTTCATTACGTTCCTGCCACCAGCCCAGCCAACAGCCTTTGTTCCTTCCTGGGGAAGAAGTTGCTGTAAGTTGTCAAGATACAAAACGAAGTCTCACAATCCTGAACTTGATCTCGTCTTCTTTTCTTCTTCATGCTGCGCTTCTCGCCCCGCAGCTGGATATTGGCTATCCTGTATGTTGCTCGCGACCCTGGCGACCAACAGTCAATTACCCACTCTGATGTTCAAGGTATCGGAGTGGAAGGGCACAATTTTTTGACTCTCAGTATGCTTCCGACGTGCGAACTCTCCTTTTCATTGCATTCATCGGCTGGTCTGATGGTGTGAAGAAGAAGCTTTTAGCATCTCTGTAGATTTGTCGGGTGTGTATTGCAGACATAGGTAGGATCGTTGCAGGGTGAAAGGAGGCTGATCAGACGACGGGTGTTGCAGGAGATAATGAATGGATATGGGCAATACGGGAAATGAGGTCGGGGCGACACTTGGTATAGCTTGAGATCTTGGGGTGGGAGAGGTGAGAAGCAGACGGGAGGCATGGTCAGTAACCATGGGACTACTTGTGCACGGGTCAATATGAAGGCAAGAATCCTAGGACCAGACAATATCTTGAGTAATGTAGTCATGGAGGTGTCTGAAACGCATATTCTTGATGTATTCGTGATTAAGATTATTTTCAAAGGCTTGACTTCGACAGTCCTACCTTGTTAGGTATTCATGCATCATGTGTATCCATCTGCCTAGCTTTTAGTTGGCCTTGCCCTTGACACCGTTGGTCTTGACTCCATTTGGCTTGGCGCCATTCACCTTTATCTCTACTGTCTTGGCTCCATTCCCTTTCGTGCCATTCTGCGCGACCGCCCAGCTTGGTACCAGCTTCTCCTCGGGAAACCTTTTTGCAAACATGCCCAAGGCCTTGATGGTAAAAGTGAACTTGTAGTTGGGATAAGAGATCATGCACGACTTATTGAAGACACCCTCGATTGCCTCCTGCAACCACTCTCCGTTGGGCTTCTGACGATCCATAATGAACTGAATTCCTCGTCTCAAGGGTTCCACGTGAGGATACTCAGCTTCCATCAGTCCGATCAGAGCCCAGGCTGTTTGGACAACGAGGGAGCCTGAAGGATGCTCGACGTATGTCATCGTTTCGCAGGCCTATGATTGTTAGTAAAAGCTGTGAAGCAAAGTCTGTGTATCATACCTTGTAGCTTTCTGACCAGCCGCCGTCAGCTCTCTGCTTGGAGATGAAGAAATCGCAACCACGTCTAGAGTTCTCGCCTGTTGCGTATGTCTGGCCGATGTGCTTCATGCTTTCAAGCGCAAACATGCCAGCGTATGTGAAGCAGATGCCCCAACTTCCGTACCAGCTGCCATCGGGTGCTTGGTTGGACTTGATCCATTCGGCGGCTGTCCGGATAAGTGTCCTGACCTCGTCTGTTCGGTAGTCCGGCCAGTGCTTGTTGAACATGGATAAAGCTGTGACGCAAGCTGTTGTGCATTCAGGGTAATCGTACTCGATCATGATACGGCCAAAGACCTCGGCGGCATTGAGCATCTCCAACCATTCGCCTCCTCGTCGCTTCTCGTATGAAGACATGCCGCCGTTATCGTTCTGGTACAGGAGCAGAGTATCGACGGCATCGAAAAGACGTCGATCTTCGAGAACCTCAGGAAGGCCGCCCACCTTCTGCAGAAGAATAATAGCCTTGAGCGCTTCCGAAATGCAATCACTGACACCGTAGCCCTGATCCCTGTTGCTGAATGGCCAGCCGCCCTTTCGGGGTTGACGATAGCACACTTCCTGATCGACACAGTCCTCTCGAATCTGCTGACGTTCCAAGTAGTGCAGTGACTTCATGAGCATGGGTCGGTACTTTTCATTCTTATGAAGGCCAGCCTCGAAAACTGCCTGAATCAAGAATGCTGTGTCCCAGCATTGTACACCATTGGTGCCGTTGGCCAACATGCCTTCGTCCTTGACCCAAAGATACTCTTCAAGTCGCTCGATATGCCTCTTGACACCATAATTATCAGGACCATCGCGAGCATAGCACAGAACGGTGTTCATGGCGGCGTTGACAGGGGCTAAGCAAGCATAGCCTGTGTTGGCATCCTCCATATCGACTTGCTTACTGGCCCATGCTTCGGCTTTCTCTTTGAGGAAATTGGGTCGCAGATAGGGCATCCAGATATTGGCAAGCACCCAATTGGCGGCGTTGAGAAACCATGATTTGGGGTGATAGTTGTCTATCACGCCAATGCTGTTGCGATGGGCTGACCAGTTTATCTTGGCGTAATCCTCAAGGAATACTTCTTTTCTCAGTGATCGAATCACATCAGTCTCTTCGCAGCTCCATCGTTTCGAGTATAGCCAGCCCATCGGCAAGAACACCATTCGAATATGAATCCACCATCTCCATGGCGCGAAAGGAACCCAATCAGGAAGCAGCCAAAACTCTGGTGGCACAGGGTTGACGATATCCCAGCTCATGAGTCCCAAAACAGCCATCCAGAACTTTGCCCAGTGTGGCGCATACAATGCTCCTCCCATCTTGTGTAGGGTTCCTCTGGCCTTGACCAGAACTGGGTCCTCAGGGTCGACGCCGAGAAGTCGGAGGGCCACATAATTCATCAGTGTTCCGAAGACACTGCTCTCGCCTTCAATATGTAGACCCCAGCCACCGTCCACTGGATGTGCTCGTGCGGATATGTATTTGTAGATCGCGGTCGCTTTGGCGGAGGAAACTGGCGTCCTGGTGACATACCAGGTCATGACGATACCAGGGAGGAGGAACATGGGGCCGCCATATTCGCAACCCCAATGCCCGCTGGGAAGTTGAAGCTTTTCGAAAAAGTCGAGACCGTTCTCCGCTGCTGCTAATGGGTTGTCGGGGGTGGGAAGGTCAGGGAGATCCTGTGTCCAATATGTTAGTTTGCGATTGATTAGAGATCGGGCAAAGAACATACCAGAGGCAAATTCAGGTACCATTTCTCAGCATAGCTCTGTGGCCACTCCTTCACATCATCGTCATTCTCAAGGTAGTGCCACGTGTGACGGCTATCGTCGTCCTTGAGCCTCCACCTTGTCGTGTCCAACTGTGAGCTGATGCGAGGCTGCTTGGGGAATGGCTGACCCTGTTTCAACAGCGGTTCCGATTCGGAGTCAGCAGCGCGCTTACGCGACTTTAGCGCGCTACCCTCACGTCCAGTAGAATTTGCGACCATGTTTGGGTGAGTTTGATGGTCTCAACGACAGGTTTCGTGGGCCAATTCAGAGAAGAGCAGTGGAGTGATCGTGAAATTGATGAGCAGCACATGCTTTAAAACTAAACTATAACACGGGGGCGGATTGAATTACCATCCCGCTGTACGCCCCGACGTACGGGAGGGCCCGCCGTCTTCTGGTGGCACCTGCAGCATATCAAATCCCCCATGTCTAGCGGTCAAGCCCCTGAAATTCAATTAACTCTCGGGATTGGGCAATCTTGAAAACACCCACAGAACAGGATCGTCATTGCAACTCTACTGCGTATTCGGACAAGATCTTGAACTCTACTTGCGAATATCATCAAAGTTTCTGAGCTTGTTTTAACAAGCGCCAAGAAACCATGGACGAAGAGGCAGAAACTGCTCAATCAATTGCTATACCAGAACTAACACAGAGTTCCCAAGCTAATCCCACATCATCAGCGACAGCGAACGAGAATACTGATACGAATACGATAATCAACAACCCCAACGTTGGAACGGTTGTCACTCGCATTGAGGACATTCTTGCTCGAATCATCGGCGCTTTAGCTGCGGGACAAGAGCTATCGATTCCATTTTCTCCACGAAGGTCAACACGTCGTGCCGCAAATCCACAGTCCGATCAGGTTCGCTTCCCTGGTCGTAACCAGCAGGAAGCAGTCAAGTTTGGTCAGATTTCGGCAGAATTGTCTCTGGCAATTTGACTAACAAGTCGCAGCGCGCATACTTCTCATTCTTCAATTATCACATGATGCCCTTGTCTCTGGCACTCTCCTAACCAAGCGGTTAGTTCATTGGCCCCAGATGTAAGAGGCGTACTAATGGGCTCATATGCAGCCACATATTTTACCAACACCAGCACCTCTTTGAGAAGCAAGGCCAAGTGGATGACCTCGTTGATGACATTGCTTTCAATCTTGGTATCGGTCGCGGGGACTTGAACATTGTGCGTCTTGTTAAGCGCCCACCGTACTTCAACTAACTAGAACAGGTCGCAGCGTCAAAGGGTGCCTTGGCTGGACCTTTGCTAATCCGCTTCCGCGATGGGACTACACTGAACCCTTGTTCTGGAGATCTGGTAAGACTTTTTAGGTATGGCTCTGCTTGATTCTGAGTGATGTAGGGAGTTGCTATCCCGACTGTGCAGTCAGTCTCAAGCATCGATGTTCAAAACGTCAAATGGATTCTTGTTGTTGAGAAAGATGTAAGAGTACAAAGTCTTCGTCGCTTCAGCGAAGCTGACTCCTTCAGGCCGTTTTCCGATCTCTCTGCTCGTCCCAATTTTGGAGAACCTGCATCTTCGGTCCTGGCGTGCTTGTCACAGTATGTTTGGACAATGTGAAGCACTGAGCTCGAAGTTAACTTGAGTAGGCCAAAGGCTATCCTGACTTGACCACGCGCTCGTTTCTGAACTATGTTCATACACAGTACCCCCAACTGCCGCTCCTGGGGTTGTTTGACTACGATCCCGATGGCGTCAAGATGTTGCGATGCTACCGACATGGATCCGAAAGACTGAGCCACGAAGCTGATCTCGGTGTAGAGGGATTGCGGTGGCTCGGTATCAGGTCAGCGCATCTCTTCCGAGGTCATGCTAGCGCCTACTACGGGCAGCCAAGCCATGTGTCTATCACATCAATTCAGTGCCGCGATCCTGTCACCTATCTGAATGGCAGAGAGCGGGCTGCAGCTGTTTCAGCACTCAAGAAGACCAGCCTGCACTCGCCAAATGAGCTCGAAGGCTCAGAACTACGACTCGAGTTACAATTGATGATTATGCTTGGTGTCAAAGCAGAAATTGAGTGGCTCGATGAATCTGGGGACTTGTGTTCATGGCTTGACGGTGAAATTGGAGAAGCACTGATTAGCGAAACAATCTGACTTATATGGGCTATTTGGAAGGGAATATGCTATAATCTCTGATGAGAGAGTATATGATGAAGGGTAAAAAGGAAAATGATTCATGTGACGAAGCGCCTGAGCTAGCTCGTATTTTCCTCATCTTTTCCATGGAATCAAGAATGAAAATTGTACTTGACTACCCTGCACTGATCTACACCCCACACGGTGCGAAAATAGCGGGGTATCTAACCACACAGTCCCCTCATCTTCATAAAATTTTATATTCTTGACATGAAAACATCACCAAGCGCATCATCATGGCACCCAAACTTACGGAAGAAGAGATCGATGATCTTATTTACTTCGCGCGCGCAGGAGAGCAAGAAGATCTGACCGAGACTGTTAAGAGCCTGGCAGAGCGAGAGAATGTCAGCCCTGCTGAGATTGTAGCGGCTGCTCAAGATGCTTCCAACAAGTCAACATGTTTACATATGGCGACAGGAAATGGTCACCTAGGTATGTCCAACCCTGAATCGATGATGTTTTGGGAGGCCTAAGACCCATCTCGGAATCCAACTGTAAAACAATATGAGGCTGACATCTTATAGAAATTGTCAAGCAACTCATCCAATATTTCGATACCCAACCAAAGGAGCAGAAGCAGGCCTTCTTAGACGAGGCAAATGAAGCTGGAAACACAGGTCTTCACTGGGCAGCACTAGGTGGTCACCTCGATGTCATCAAGCTGCTCCTGGAGCAAGGTGCTTCCCCCGCGCTGGCAAACGAGCAGAACTATGTTCCTCTTGATCTGGCGTACTTCAACCACAAGAACGATGTTGCCGAGTACTTCCTGTCAACTGCTAAGAAGCTTGAGGAGAAGAACCAAGAAGAGGGTGGTTTGAGCGCTGCTGTTGGGTCAGTTGAGATTGAGGAGGGAGATGAGAAGGCTGAGGAGAAGGAAACTTCATAGAAGGGTCAGTCAAGATGAAAATTGGATTGGGAGGAATGGATATTGATAGAGGATTCTTGTGATGCTGGAAGCTTCGGAAAGGCATAGGGAGTTTGGGACTATATGAGAATAACAAAAATACATTTCAAACGAAAACTGCAATCCTTGGTAAATTTCATTTGAGTTGGATTCGCGAGATTGAAAAATGTGACCAGCAAAGATTCACTTACACAAGCCGTGACAGACTATCTTGGATAATATATGCTCCTGGAGGCTTTTGTAGATGACAACTATAAACTTCATTATCTCTCCTAGATCTTAAGGATTACTCTATAGATGCTTTGCAACAATCGAATGATCAAGGTAAGATGATGTCTAACGTATCAGTAACGGAAAGGAATGTGTTCAAGTGTGTTGTATAGTGAAGACATGTGCTATGTGAAAGGTATATATATATATAATAAGAAAACCGCCCTCCTCTCGTTACTTGCCTCCAACCTTTATATATAGTAATAGGAAACTCTGAACACTAAGCCCTTGGTCGACTCGCCCGTGTCCTACCAATACGAAACTATCATTCTTTTCCGCTGACAGGCCATTTCGTTTGCGACGTGCTGGAGTGTCATTCTTTCCAGCGGCGTATAGTATGTTTTGGTGGGTTGTTTCGAAGTCAGGCATGCCTTGCTGAGATATCATGGGCTTCTCAAACAAATCAGCGAAGTGCAGAAATAGACAATTCAAGCTCTTTATGATGCCTCTTGCAGAGCGGAGTAACTTCATCCATGACCTGAAGCCCACATCCAGTTCTACTGCAAGTATGTCGAGGGCAGTATATGGAGTGCTGGGGACTATTCCTTTTAGTAGAAACATCCATGAGGCAATCGAACTCATGGGCAGAGCAAGTATGTTTCCTACAGAACATTCCTTTAACGCCAGCATGAGAAACATGAACCTCTTTCCGGCAGGATCCTGAAGAACAAGTATCGTTCGGTCGATGTTCGCTTCTAACATAATTCAGCCTTCGCCTCCTGTCACTGACAGCAATCTCGCCACAACGCCTGAGCATGCCGTCGAGATCCCTTTCCGTTCTGCCAACTACAGAAGTCGTTTCAACAAAGACCTTATCCTCCTCTCCAAGTCTCTTGGCCTTTTTATTGGCACATGTCTGGCAGTCACCTCCAATCTTCACAACGATGTACTCCCTTTCGATAGGGGAACCTGGTGGACTCGTATCGGACCCTGGCTTCAGAGCTAATGTATCTTCTATCAAACAGGCGTGTCTGTCATGGCAAGGGATGGATGCACCCTGTGCATTCTCCAAGTAATGGGGTTCGCCATCGGTAGAGCAACCATACTGAAGCTTAAGAAGACGACACATGCTGAAATGTTTTCGAGCAAGTCTTTCACGATGGATAGTTGCCGTTGAGATTTGTGACTGAGAGCTTCAATCGACACAGGGTACTTTAGTAGTGAGACCTTCCGTTTTTCCTTGGAGTTTGTCTCTGTGATTTTGGCCGCTGCAATTGGTGGAGCAGGAAATGTAGGTTAATGGGGATCAAGAATACTAAATGGGTTTATTACTGGGACTGAATGATAATCATGGGCTGGGGGGTGCATTATATATGGGTTTTGAAAAGTACTTGCTGTACTAACAGAACGAATGAGTTGTCCAATATCAAGTTGATTTAAGTGTTCTTCCAGGAAGAAATACACTAACACCGGATCCTCTGAACAAAGACATAATAGGCCAAACAATTACGGAGTTCGACTGTAACCTGTTTGTTCAGTATAGACTATTCTACCAGTTCAGCCCATGAACTCAATGCTAAGAACTTTGAAAAGATTTGAACATCGAAAATGTTCTCCAGTACCCAATAATCTTACAACACATTCCAAGTTCTCCACGGTAGTCTATGATGTAACTCTGGGGACTGTTGACTCAAAGTCCGTCTAGAACACTCCTATTAGAAAATACAACCTTGAAACACCAGCATTTTTTAATTTATTAGAATTACACAGGCATGTACAGTTAACCAAGCCCAAGCTCTTCTGGTTCAAAACCTAGATCTGCTTTTCTAGTGACTCTGCCACTAGGGAAAGCGTTTCTCCAACGACATGCACGATCTCATAGACCTGTATGCCTTTGCAAGTTTCAGCCCAAAGCTTCACTGCTGCGATAGCCAAACGTCTTATCCTGCCAGGAAAATCAGATTTGGGCCCCAGCGAAGCCTCTAGGTGAGTTTCCTCGACTAGACGGTCAACCATAGAAAGCAGACGCTTTTCCTCCTCTCTGAGAGCTGACGCCCCATCCGACAGAACTAGCTGATAAATATTTTCAAGCCAGTGGGTAAGTAGAAGGGCGCATCCAAAGTGACTGATAGCATGCTGGACACTCCAATGACCTGTACGGCCACGTGCCACGAACGCAATGCCGACTCTCACAGGGATTCTTAAAGCGTAGATAGCATGAAGAACAGCTTGATCAAGGTGCGGAGCACGCAGAGGTAATGGGTTCCGATACGGTTCGAACACTTGAGCTTTGACAATAGGATCTCGAGATAGCAACTCGCATTGACTGTACAGGCCAAACCCAAGATGAATGTGAGCTAGTCGGAGCATAGCAGTCGAGTTGAAAGGTAGAGGCGAATTTCTAGAGGAGGGATCGGGCGCAGATTCGATAGCAGAGTCCCAGCAAGATTGCCAGGCACCAAGTGCAGCAGCATAAGTCGCAATGGTACTCTCCGACAGACTTGGCGATGAAGACAACAGTGCAGATGACACTTGACGCTCAAAGTAGATCTGTATCAGCAAACTCTGGATAAGCATATAATTGCCAAACTCTGTTGCCGAGACCTCTTTAGCTAGGGGTTCTCCAGACAGTAATTGCTTAAAGCATGACTGGAAGTTGAGCTTGCGTGGGTCGACCTTTCGTCGTACACGATTCCATGTTTCCGAGTCCGGCGCGTTGAATTCAGCTTCGGAGCAAGGAAGTTCGAAACTAAACTCTGTGGCCGTCATCTGAGGCGGCACGTTGAAGCAAATGGTTTGAATATTTAATGTGAAATATGCTGAGAGAAGGGTGCGTCGTCTTTCTTCATCGCGGCCCCAATTCTCCCATGTATCATTGTGATGTTCCTCGGGTAGACGTTTTAAGATGTCGCGTGTGAGCGCAGTTAACTGGCTACTCATAGCAAGTGCCTCCTCTGCAAGTGGTCCGTCCAGCCATGACATAGTCATCACGGCAATTAGCAAGGATTGTAATAGCTCAATGTCGAATTTGGTTAGAACCGCAGGGTGATTTGTTGGCGGATCGTAGACTTCTGTGGAGCTTGTAGGGAGAGCTGCAAAACGAGGAAAGCCGTTGAGAATATGGCGGTTTGACGCACGGCGTCTCTCTTCTAGCTCATGGTTAATCATAGTTTTGGCCACGAAGTACATGGCGTACCCCTGCGGGTGCTCAAATCCATAGAAGGATCCTGTGGCTGCCAGCGTCAAGAGAAGCACGGGTGACATGGATTCCAGATTGGTAGTCGGAAGATGGACGAACGGTAAATGTGGATGATAACCTCGTATCCAGCTTGCGATATATCGAGATAACGCATGTCTGCTGGGAAGTGTGAATGACTGAGGTATGTCTGACCTGTGCTTCGAGAACTCTACGGAAAGCCTTTCATGAGCAGCAGCCGACACAGCCCAGGGGTTTGTTGCTACAATATCTTCTGTAGTATCAAGCAGCCGGTCAACCTTGTTCCGAACTGGAGCTGCTGGAGCTCGCCGTTTCTGGCAGAAAGGTAAAGTCGACGTTGGCGCGCTATTCAATTCTATATGACCAGGTGCTTCAAGCTGTGAATGGCTCGAGGGAGCAGGCGCAAGAACTGGCTCTGGAATAAAAGATTGAGTAAAGAAGTTTGCTGTATCTGGTGTGAATCCTTGATGTGAGTTTTCAGGGGGGAGGACCTCCCCGAGATAACTGTTGATCATATCCATCTCATCAGGGAACATATCTGCGTTGAACGACTCGAATTGCATGAAGTCAAGACTATCCAAAGCTCCCGCTGGGGTTACATTGCTGTTGTGGATGGGGTCTTTTGGTGGCTCAAAGATATGACTTGGTGTCTGCTCTTGATAACCGAGTGGCCGACCATGAATTGAAAATCGGCTCATCATATCTTGCTGAGAAGACATGGTTTGGGGAGAGCCTGCCATAGGCATTAAATTAGAGGAATTTCCTTGAGACTGTAGCTGGTTGTTGTGATGATTGTTCTCATCGCTAGCTTGTGAGATTGAGGGTGAAGTTGTCACAGCCCCGTCAGGCGATATTGTCAGGTTTGATTCCGCTTGTTTCCCTGAGCCATTGGTAGAGCATTGAGAAAGTCTTCGATGACGATTCAGTAGATCTCTATGACTTGATTAGCTCTGTCGTTATCGTAAGGTAGATGTTAATATGTCAACTCACTGTCTTGTAAATGTTCGGCCGCAAGGGCACCCATATGGCCTTTCACGTGTATCTTGTGGAATGATCAGCCTCGTTTCAACAGCAGTATCCAGTAGAGTGACTCACGTGTACGTATATGCCTTTCAAGGTGTTCCTGTCTCTTGAACTCCTTGTTACAGAACCTGCAAAGAGGTACAGGCAGCCGAGGTCTGCCTTTCATGGTGTAAAGTGGGACGTTTAGTCCGTGATATCATCGGTGCTGTAGACTGAACTGCATCATTGAATGCAGAAGTGGCGACTTGAGCTAAGTCTGGTGGGAAGGAAAATGAACATTGGTCAATTTGGACATCTCTAGCATCTTCATACCAACCAGGACAGACAGGGAGTGTTCGTGGAGCGTAGTCGATAACTGACAGAAGAACTGGGCTGGGGTTCGTCCCAGGACCCTCCAAGACCGGCCCGGTCGAGTGGAACCACGTGACGGTATCACCGCTGAACCGGGAACCATGACCGCTAAGGTCCAGCCTAGCCAGCGACCTTCAGTGACCTCCCAGCACTATCCCCGATCGTCCAGATAGAGGCACCTTAGTCAAAGTTTAATCTCAAGATTACTCAACCTATTTACATGAAGCGAGAGTCCGACATTCGTTCCTTTTCCAATTATTGTCTCAATTTTTGTACACTATGATCTACTCTTGTCTTCTCCGGGCCTTTATAACGACTGTTCCCGGGCTTACAACACTTCCCGGCGGCTGAGCAACCTTGACTACTTCAGCGCCGACCTGATCTTCACCAACAACCAAATTGATCTCCATCTTCATGGCTTCAAGAACCGCTGCAGTCTGTCCTGCCTCCAGGATATCACCCGGCTTGACGAGAACCTTCCAGACATTCGCATTTACAGGTGACTCAATCACAGCAGTCTCGTCCGAGTCAATGTCGCCATCCTCATCTGCACCACCACTTGACTGTTTTGAGATGGTCCATTCGTCGAACAGCCTCTGCTCAAGTTCAGCCAGCTCATCGGCTGCCTTTGATTGGCGCTCTCGCCATGCTTGATACTCTGGATCCTTCTCTGCTGCATCAAACTTGGCGATGTACTGATCCATATCTATAGCTGTTTCGCTAATGTCAAAGGTATACTGACCAGCCTCGAAATCTCGCTCCATCTTGTTGTATTCTTGCTCAGTCACCTCATAGAAGCTGACCAGATCCAAGTGGTTGAAGAGCCAAGGCTTCTGGGGAGAGAAGCCAGGCCTGTTACCTGTCGAATCCCAGCCACCAAGGGTTCGGCCCATGAGTTGGTATCCTCCTGGTGCAGCCACGGGATATATGGCGACTGTAGACCCTCCCAATCCCACCGAACCACTGGGCGTATAGCCTCTGCTGGGGTTATACTTCTGACCTGTCAACACCCGCCATGGGTCGAGAGGGAACAGGATGGGCGTTCCGACGAAGAAGCCAACGGCAACAGTCAACCACGGTGTTTTGAGAAGAGAGTCCAATACATCTCGGCGCGTCGCCAGAGCATTGTTCTTACGGAGATATTCGACATTATCCGGTAGATATGCAGCTGTCGGTCTTATGTTCTCCATATACCGTTGCGCTGACTCCTCGAGTGAAGAATGGTCGAGGCAGACAGGCAGCCGTATTTGTCGAGCAGGAATTTTCACCCCGCTAGTATCGCCAATGTTCGTATCAAAAGTCAGAAGCTGTTGGAGAAGCTCAGTGCGATCGATATCGACTGGATCAAAGCGTACAGTGAGGGTGGAAATGTTAGGATCGCCTCGCACACTGGGCAGTTTCGCAGCCGCCAGCTGCTGAGTGAGCAGTTGAACACAGACCGTGTTTCGCAAGTCCGAAGTCTGGTTGCCATACTGAACGATTATGCTGGTATCACCTCCTTGACGATATATCACCTGGGGATGGACGCCCCTTGCGGGTGACTGATGCAGAATGGAGGATGGGGCCTTAGCGGCAATGGCCGTTTGGAGAGCACTTACATCCCCAGACTTGCCATCAGCGAAGGCTGCCAGGGCTGCAAGATAGGAGTTTTTCTCATGAGTGATCTTCAGAGCATCGTCGTATGATACAGATTGCAGCCGAACGGTGTCGCCGGGTTTGAGTTGACCAAGCTTCCACATCTCTCCAGAGCATATTGTCGTTGGGCAGACAAAACCACCAAGATCAGGCCGGTCATTGGCAAATATGATGGGAGACTCTCCAGTAAAGTTGACACCGCCGTTGGGATACCCGTACTCGAACACATTTGATGGATGTGATCCCCCACCTCCTCCAGATGTTCGAGCCCACTTCAATCGCGGTCCTTCCAAGCGTATACCACTTCGGCCACTGTTATGACTGACACTCCATTCCCCTTCATACAGCGTCTTCGATCCATCCTCCGTAAGAATATCGTCAGAGCCGTACGGCCCGTCGATACAACAGATAGTGGTGCTTCCGAATTTGGGTACATGATGGGACGGAAGGGTGACCGTTGTCGCTTTAGCTGCTTGAGCTTTGGAATCAGGGCTTAGGGCGAGGATATCGTGTGTCTGAAGTTTTCGACCTTGGTAGCCCCCAAAGCCAAGCTCTGGGGCGGTTGACTTGGAGCCGAGGAACGCTGGGACGTCTGGAAAGCCACCTCTAACAGCGAGGTATGCTCGCGCACCACTTCCAGTGACTTTGCCTAGACTCAAAGTCTGACCTTGTTTGACCACAAGTCTGGACCACAACGGCTGCGAGATACCATCGATCGCAATGGGAAGCTCGGCACCACAAACACTGACAATCGCAGCCTCATGAAACAGCAACTTGGGACCAGATAGGGTAACCTCCAATAACTCAACCCCTTCGTCGTTGCCGACCAGAATGTTTGCTATCCGAGCACTAAGATCATCCATGGGTCCTCCTGGGGGCACGCCATGTCCAACAGAGACGCGCCCGGGATAATCTTGGATCGTGGTGGATACACCAGGCTCAAGCACTTGCACAGAGCAACTCTTGAAGTAAAAAGTTGATAGCGAATTGGTCAGGGTGTTTCCACTTTCGAATAACTCCGAGTCAAGAATTGCAGAGAGGTACTCCAGGTTAGACTGAGTTCCCTGAAGCTTTGTATCCGCCAGTACTGAGAGCATCTTGCGTCGCGCGGCTTCTCGGCCATCGGGGCTGTGAACCATAACCTTACCAATTAACGGGTCGTAGAGGGGAGTGATGCGCTGGCCGCTTTGGACCCAAGTGTCTACTCGCACACCATCGCCTTGTGGCCAATGGACATGTTGGAGAACACCAGGACTGGGTGCGAAGTTGCAGAGCGGTATCTCAGCATAAACACGGACTTCGATCGCTGAGCCAAGGGGCTGTGGCCTGCCAAGTCCCTTGAGAGTCTCAGAGGGGATACCAAGTTGGCCTTGAAGTTCGTAATCTGCTTGTCTTAACATCAACTCGACCAAGTCAACTCCGTAGCACAGCTCAGAGATACCATGCTCCACTTGTAATCGGGTGTTCATCTCGAGAAAGAAGAAATGCGCAGTGTCATCATCAACAAGAAACTCAACTGTACCGACGCTCTTGTACTTCAGCTGCAGAGCGTAGTTGATAGCTGCGTTAAGCATTCTTTCGCGTAGTCCGGCATGGCGTTCCAAGAATGGGCTCGGAGACTCCTCGACCACTTTCTGATGGCGTCTTTGTAGCGAGCACTCGCGTTCTCCGAAAGCGACAACAATCTCACCGTTGCCTGCAACCTGAACTTCGATATGACGAGAACGAGGGTAGTACTTCTCCAAGAATACTCCTTTGTTCTTGAAGAGAGTACCAGCGCGACTCTCGACCATAGCAAAAGCCTTCGCAATCTCATCTGCTGAATTGCAGATCTGAAGACCCATGCCACCGCCGCCTCCAGTGGCTTTCAGCATCACTGGGAAACCCAACTCTGTCGCCGCTTTTGTAGCTTCTTCAGCAGACGCTAAGAGTTGAGTGCCAGGGATGACTGGGACATTGGCCGATTGTGCGATACCTCTGGCTTCGTGCTTTAGGCCCATGGCTCTTATTGAAGCCGTGGAGGGGCCAGCGAAGACGATACCAGCAGAGGAAATTGTGTCTGCGAACTCTGCGTTTTCACTGAGAAATCCATATCCAGGAAACACGACATTTGAACCTGTGCGCTTGCAAATGTCCAATATGGCATCCCTATAAGCCATTCATGATTAGATATCGTGAGTTAGTAAGATGAATACTCTATACTTACCCATCTGTATAAGCCGAGCTATCCTCGCCCGGTAAAAGGATAGCCTCATCTGCCAACTTCACATGCAGAGAAGTTGCATCTGCGTTGGTAAACACTGAGACAACATGAAGTCCGAGTTTCCGACAGGCATTTATACAGCGAACAGCAATCTCGCCGCGATTTGCTATTAGCACCTTGCGAATATGCTGTAGTGGGTGTAAGTCAAGTGAACCCATGACTGCAACCGTCGCCAATTGGAGTTCAACAAAAGAATAAGGTATGATAAGAAAGATTTGAGAAGAAAGATAACTTTTGGGTCAATATCCGAACGACTGGACTTATTATGAACTGATCAAAACATGAAATGAACGTATGAGTTGATGAGCAGCAGCTTGGAGGTGTTATCAAAACTGGGGATAGCCTCTCCACCTCCAGGTCAAGATGCGCTATCTGGATAGCTTATCTACCCCAACGCGGGGTGATCGAAAGAGGTAAGAATTCGGGTACACGGGATTTGTGTTCCTATTATGGCAAGCCATTGGGGTAGAAATTGGGAGGTGTAACAGGATGCCCATGTCAGTGAGCTCATCGAGGCCACAAGGGATACGGATGTACAATGTTGCGATGATCCGTACCTAGAGGCTGTTACGGAAACATTTGGTAGAAGGCTCAAGTTTTGGAGCTGAACGATGCTAAAATAACGTACAGCCACAGACACGGTCAAGTAACTATTGGAGGCCAAATGGGGAGTATCATGCCATGGTACTTTCAGTAATCGCGGGTCCGCATCAGGCTTCAAGGTTAACAATTACAATCGCGATGTGACGGCGCTCAATTAAAAGTGCAGTGACTTAATTGAAACTATCTAACTTAGAAGGAAGAGACTGCTTGGCCGAACGACACTAACTATCTGTTTTTCTACCACTGAAGCTGAGTACCTGAGGGACACAAGATCAATGAGCAGTCGCGCCGTAATGCTCAATGAGATTCCAGTAAGAGTGCGCAGTCCATTTTCTCAGAGGCTTGCCAACATAGATCATCATGATCGCAGTGCACCAGACAGCCTCTCCCAACACGGCGATGAGGATGAAGGCATTGCGAAGTCCAAGGTTCTCAATCATTGGAACCACGGCGTATCCGAACGCGAAACCTAGGTAGTGTTAGTATAAAGAAAAGACCCAGTGAATGAATTGTGTACATACCCATCATGTTGCGAATCAGGATGGTAGATACAAGACCTTCGCCGGCGACCTCCTTGTAAGTGTCTAGGATATAAGTGAAAGCGAGATTGGAGCCCATGGGAAGAGTCACGCAGATCAACCCGAGACCAAAGACAACTCCAAACCAGTGGATATGATATGAAGCGCCAACACCATACAAGAGACAGCCTGCAGGATGCATGACAAGCGCGACAAGACAAGTCCAGAGACGCTGCTCGGGTTCCATGACACCTCCATTTCGACGGGCCAGGAACAAGGCCAAAAAATCTGACATCCAGCCTGAAAGGAAACACCCAACAGTGACGCCGACAACAGAAGCAAGGTACGTGAGTCCAATGTTGTTGGCGCTGAAGTTGTAAGGAGGGTTTCCCAGGATCAGAGCTAGGGAGCCACCAACGACGTTGTACCAGGCAAGGATTCCACCAACTAGAAGACCACCAAAGCCGATACCGGGAAACGAAAATAGCAGACGGATGGGGAGGAAGAAGAGCTTGAAGGTGCTAGGCTGTCGCGAGTCGTGATAACCCCAGACCTTGAGCTTCCCCAAATAGGTCTTTTCGCTCTCACCCGACGTATACGCCGTCGCCTCCATAGATCTGGATGTGGACTTCTCGTCTTGCACTGAAGGGTTTTGCTTCTCAGACGGAGTTTCGATATCTTTTCCGACTGTAGCAGAGGCTTTGATGGTAGCTGGGTCGAGTGCAGCTGTATCAGACAGGTTTCCGACGTCGTGATGGCGGTAGAACATGGTCTCTTCAAAGAAGAAGAAGGTGATGATAGCGACACTTCCTCCGATTATGGCGAGGATATACTGGATCCATCGCCAGCCGAGCTCTTGGGCAACATAGCCAGATGCCACGGGTGCAAGGAACGCGCCGCACCATAGAGTCCAGCTATAGGCACCCATGTAAAAGCCTCGGTCATGCGCGAAGAAGATGTCTCCAATGATGACTTCGATCAAAGTCTCTTGGGGCGAAGCACAGATACCAAGGAGAACTCGGTTTGTGAAGAACTCTCCTCTTGACTTGACAAAGGCGGTCCAAAGAGTGACTCCAGTGGTGAGAATGACAGAAACAATAAGAGTGAGGCGTCGACCATATGCAAGAGCAACGCATTGAGTGATCATCGTTCCCCAACCAAGGAAGAGGAATAGAATGCCATTGCCAGTACTCAGATCAGCGATCGAAATACCAGTGTCTTCCTCGATCAAGATGTATGCTGGTGAAAGACCAGAAATCATAGCAGCCACGAAGAAGCACCATACCATAGCGCAGATGATATTCCATGTCTTTCGAGGGATACTCCAGCGAAGAGGATCGTCGGGGTCGTCAGTTGGCTGCGGCACGAGAACGATGTCGCGTGACTGTTGGCCATGCTTCACGTTGAAGATGCCTTGGACATCAACGAGCTGGACGGTTCCAGGAATGGCGACTCCAGAAGTCATTGCACCGGTATTTGGTCACGAAATAAATATCAACAAGACAATAGTCAGAGTTGTGTAGATTTTGAGAAGAAACGTACTAAAGGCTGCACCTTGTCTTATTTCACCACATCAATGCAGATCATCGAGACATCTATATGATTTATACTACCTTATTATCACTTACTAGACGAAGTGGCTTGCGATAGGTAATCTAGACAACCTATTTCTACCCCAACCTTTCGACTCTTATCGCGCGACCCTTGATATGAGGGACAGGGGGAGCTAGGAGCTAAGCTACTATCCCCGCATTGATAGCTCGTCATGTGTGACCAGGGCCGGCATTGTTTGAGGGCAGTTTGAGTGGTCTGGACTTCTGGCCATCTTATTAACATTCTTAGCGAGGAACGAGTCAAGTTCTCGCTTGGAGGTGTGTCAGACTGCCACGTTGTCGGTACGTCTCCCAATCTGATGTTGAAGCACAGTAAGTGATCAAGTCAGGATAGTCAAATGGTAAAGTATTTTGAGTAAATACTGAAAGTCATCAGGTTTTCAAAATTGTGTGAATTTACTTTGTCACATAGCTTTCAATCTCTATAGAAACTGAGTTTCTTTCTGAATTCATCCCGCGGAGATAATGTCTACAATCTATGGCCATTGGTATTCTGTGAAGAAAACTTCTTTCGGTTCGCTTCATCCACTGCCTGTCGAACCAGCTTCGCATTCTCCAACACAGTCGGCGAATCAGAATGCAGACATATACTGAACGGCTTCCCCTTGAATCCAAAGTTGAATGGATCCCCGTTGATATCCTTCCCTGTATCCTTCATAGCCGCGCCAAAAGCCCGCTCATGACATAACTCCGGTGTTACAGGATGAGATTGCGCAAAAGGAACAAGCCGTCCCTCTGGTGAGTAGTCGATATCAACGTAGACTTCTCCCTGAAACGGAACGCCCATCTCATTACACATGGCCTCCTGTTCCGGGTTCTGGCAGGCGTACACGGGAACTTTGAAAGTTGCACAAGCTTCTAGTACAGCTCTCATGATGCCCTTGTCTCTTTGCATGTAGAAGAAGAGTTCTCCGTGAGGTTTTATGTGAGACAGCTCAACACCTTCGGCATCCAGCATTGCTTTTAGGGCTCCAACTTGATACAAGACCATTGCATACATGTCCTCGGGGTCGATTTCCATTTTTCGGCGTCCAAAGCCAAAGAGGTCTTGTAAGCCGGGATGAGCACCAGCTTTGACGCCATGTTGCTTGCAGAGACGAATGGTCTTAAGCATGATGGACGGATCACCAGCGTGAAAGCCACATGCAATATTTGCTGCATCTATGAGAGGCATGAGTTCCTCATCTGGACCCTATTAAACATTTGTTAGTAGCTGGTAACAAACAATGTCTTTCAGAGATCTTACCATTTTCCATCGGCCGAAGCCTTCTCCCATATCAGCGTTGATCTCATATCTTTGCGCTAAACCAGTCATGATGCAGGATTTCTGATAGAATGAAAAATGATTCGACTTCGAGATAGGTCAACACTCGTGCTCAAGTCATGATTCGATGAGGAATTTGTGTTCATTATCTCTCCAACCCACGTGATGCCTCCCCCCATTCAGTTTGTCTTGTTACAATATGACGTTACTGATCGCTGAACCCCATGTAACATTGGAGAAGTTAATCATGATTGAGGGATGACAGTTGGGGTAGAAAATGATCGTTTTGGGAAGATTGGGGTAGTAAGTCTGATAAGCAGTTGGAGCTTATCATACCCCTGTCGGTACACACTCACATTTATCCATATCTTGATTGGATACCCTGGAGCACTCCATATTTGATATTTGGTACAGCAATAGGAAAAATGGATTGATCGCTAGGACATCCGCAGGCCTCAATGGCTTTCCTTGGGGAGAGAAGGGAGCTCCATTCAACTTCAAAACCGTGATTCTTTTCTCTTTCCGGCTCCAATCCTCCGCACCATGAATCGCATCTTGGTCTTTGTCTACTAAACGAACATTTGATCAACAAGCTGAAGCATCCAGGAAATGATCATGCTGCCGACAGATGACGGCGTGGCTAAAGCCGAGGGCTGTTTGGGATAACATCTCAGTTATATCAAAGCCACGTCATGCAAAGTTGAGTTGAAGCAATAGTTGTTTACTATTTAACATTGGGTTCCTTTCGAGTGAAGAAGTTGGCTATGGCATGCTTTTCAGACCGGTAGCAATAAGTAGAATAGTCATGGTAATGTGACATGTTGAAAAATTAAACTAATGCTGAGTAGATGTGAGTTATCCTCAAGCTGGCTTCTTGTGATATGGACTCATCTGTCGCGTATTCTGACAGACTGATGTAAGAGCCCATCAGGGTTCTCACCTACCAACCCTTTTGGCGTCGCTAAACCAAGACACCGAGCCTTTTGCTCGCAAAACCTCATCTTCGACTATTTTGAGCATCGTGAAGCTTGAATCGAATATACTATATATCTCAGCATATCCATTATTAAGCCTCTTATCAGAATGGAGCACGAACCCGTGGAGGATATACCCCATTGTCACCACCATCACCACCATCTGCAGTACCATACTCATCATCATCATCACCATGGTCCGGCTCACGATGTCCCGAGGTCAATGGGGGAACAGAACAAGGCTCATTACAAGTATGGCTCTTTCAACATACTACATCTCTCGCAAGAACTAACTTATGCCAGCAATGCTGCCCCAGCGCTCTTTCGATGGCCCTGGATTATTGAGCTGTGCAATCAAATATCAAAAGAGTTACGCGCGAACATAGACTGGATTGGTATCAAGCCACCATCTTCAAGACCGACAAAACTGTTAGATTACGCCTGCGGTGATGGCGTAGCGTCTCGGGTAACATTCAACGACATTTACTATTGAACTTTAGACTGACTATTAACAGGCACTTGCACCATTCATGTCTACAGTGAGAGGCATGGACATAGCGTCAGGAATGGTAGAGCAGTATAACAAACTGGCATTGAAAGCAGGCTATACCTCGACAAAAATGCGAGCTGTTCAGGCCGATCTTATCGATCCCGAGTTGACACCATCTCCGGAGGTTGACACGCCAGGATTCTTTGATTTTGACGTGGTAGTCATGTGTATGGCCCTTCATCATATCGAAGACCCGGATAACATGATATTGCAGCTCTCAAAACGCCTGAGGCCAGGAGGAATCTTACTTATCATTGACTGGGTTGTAAGCTCGGCGGGCAGTAGTGTTCAGACCGGAAATCGAACGTTAGGAGCGATTGGTAGGATGGGGTTTCATGAGAATGAAGTAAAAAGCTCGTATGATAACGCTGGACTTGAAGATTGGGCGTGGAAATTGACCTCGGCGCCGTCTCAAGTACCAAGAGAGATTGGTGGTGAGCAGCAATTGTTTCTTGCTCGGGGGAGGAAGCCGCTTAGTTAGCAACTTAGCATAGACTATAAACCTAATTTGATTTTGCTAATTACTAGATATAGAATTAGCAATTGTCATCTCCCCACGATAACATGAATTTCATACCATAAAGGTGATATTCCCAAGTAGTCTCTGGAGACGTAGTCTAGACACGTTGCTATAAGCTTCATGCGTCGGGTCATCTATTCGTACCGACTCGACAGAAAAAGGAAACTCCCGACTTTATCAAAAACACAGATACTCTGTAGTCTTGAAGCATTACCCCTGTCGTGCTCTTCAGCCCTACGTGACATTCAAGAGGTTGTTGTTAAACGCTTGGCTGTTGGTGCAATACCAGCTTGTTAAGCCGTGACTGGCTGCTGCGACAAAGGCATCCACTTTGATCAGTAGATCGATCTGTAACTTGACGGTTTCCAGGTATTTGATCAAGTAACTCAACCTGTCATGGGAATGATTGATAGGCCGAAGGATTCGAGGCGCAGCAACTGACCCTTGTCGTCAGTCACACGATGACTCGTATCTTGCTGAACTTGTCTCTTTTCGAGCTTGGTGGACAACAAACTCTACAGTCTGGCCCGTTCCATGAGATGTGATACTGATTCTAAAAGAACACATATCCACTTCAGAAGAGCAGAGTTCTCCTGCATCTTGCTCCAGGCCACATGCTCTGGAGCTGTCAGGTGGAGCATCAAGACTAAAGTAGCGGCCTGCATACGCTAGACCAAGAATGATAGGCCATTAAGAAGCTTTTTTGTCACTAGAATTAGCTTATCTGACTTCTACAAGCGAGTCTTTGGGCTCATTGTATTCAGCATTATGATCCTTCGTGTCATCTCATCCCCAGACCCGAAGCTGTGCCTCTCCTTAGCTTGCGTCAGCACAGCCATTTCTTTTAGGCATCCAGAGCCATTTAGACAAGCGCCACGTTTCGGAATAGGTAAGGTGATAAGCTAGACAGGCTATATACCCGAGCTTTTTTCATTTCTCGTGTTCAGTCTCACCCTCTATTTTAACCTTATTTTCTTCATTACCCCATAATTCCAACCAACATCCATATCAACGCAACCATTCAGATCACAAGATGTAAGCATTGTAAAACCATTTCCTGATTCTTGCTGACATCTCATCCTAGAGCCAACATGAAGCCCCAAGTTCTTCTCACGGCTGGTCTCGCTGTAGTAGTCATAGCCGATCAATGGCCCATGGCCAAGGAGAAATGCGGTCGTCTTGGACCCATGGAGTGGGATCCTAATGACCTTCCTCCCGATGTTAATGTCATGAATATTCGAATGTGCGCCGATCATCCTATGGGAGCTGGAAACTACTGGGGATGGGGCGAATATCTTCCTGACTGGTTTCCTCGCAACCCTTTTGCTGATATGGAGATCAATTGGCTTTGGTGGCCTTAGATTGGGATGTAATAAAGTGACATTGGATAGGCATCCGAGAGATAAGAATTTGATTATGAGTAGACGCCAATCTCAGTGAATATTACTTGTGCACATCTCAATCAAAGAGGTTTTGTATCGTGACGAGGCTATTATTCAATGCATTTCCCAAGATTTGACTCCAAGATGAGAGAACTACTTTTGTCATGGACTTCAGATCCAAAAGAGCTCAGAAAACTCAGTCTTTGCCATCGAAAGAAATATAATTGAAATCCCTCTGAGGTTTTGATCAGTATCCAGTCGTAAGCTCCCTCTTGACAGCATCCTCCAGAGTTTCTAGATCTTCCTCCTTGAGTCCAATCGTCTCGTTATCCGTCTTTTCATAGAGTGTGCCCCCCTCAGACCAAATTCGTCGAAGTGTATATGAAACCGCCTTGGGATTTCCAGCTGCCCACCCCTTCTTCTCTGCTTCCCTCAACTCGTCTAGGGTGTAGCTTGAAACCTCCCACGGTTCACCTCCAGTTTGCTTCTCAAGCTCCTTGAGAATCTGCTTAGAGTTAACGACAAAAGATTGGACGATCAGAGCGCGGTTGAAAGACTCTGTGGGATGATGAAGAGCAGCGACTACAGCCTTTCCAACACTATCGAATATTAGTCACATCTCTAGAACGACTAGAAGACTGATAACAATCAAACTTACTCAGGCATAGTTGTGAAGCCAATCTTGCCCTCCCCATTATCAATCAAAACTGCCTTCTTATTCTTATGATCAAATCCTCCAGCCTCAATAACATCAGGTGAGAGGGTAAAGTACATATCGATATACGGCCCAGTGACGACAAAAGTATACTTCAGACCATTGGAGTTCTCGCGGATGTACTTTCGTACCTTGAGCTTCAGCTGATGAGGCTTCTCATTGGCACTCTGAGGACCGTATTCGATATCCGTGCCGTATTCTGAAGGGAAAAACCACTTCACTGAACCAGACTCAGCTGCGAGTTTGAAGAGCTCGACCTGTGTCTCGATGACATTGCGTCCCACTGCACTGATGACAGTGTCGACACCTTGGTAAGCCCTCTTCACGTCTTCAGGGTTGTTGACATCTCCTGTGATAATATTGGCCCCCTTGGACTTGAGCTCTTTGACCAATTCTGGTTTCCTAGTAACAGTGTCTTCCGAGGTGAAGATGGCCACATGATCGAATGCTGGTTGTGCATTGGCGATAGCATTCGTGATATATCGCCCGATGTTGCCGGTAGCGCCGAAGATGAGAATACTCTTGGGTTGAAAGTCTGCCATCTTGATGATTTTGGTGAAGCTAATGGCTTTCAATACTCGCAGGTCGAGGCTGCGTTTATAGATAGATTGAAGTTGGATTTGTAAGCTATGATCCGGTATGGAATTTATAAGCTGTAGGATATTAGGGTTATTGACTTTGTCTAGATTGGAAAGTGTATGATGATCGGAAGGGGAACTAATGTCAAAGTGCGCCCTTTATTATCACGCCCTACATGAAGAAGTTGATAATGCTCAGGCATCTCAGCTCATAGCGGGCCGAGGCGGGGTTGATCACGATATATTGCTATGAATTGCCTAATGTGGTTGGTAGACCAAGTTTGTCAGCCTCGATAGTTGGGTCACTTCAATTGAACCAACTATCGTGAGAATTGCAATACCCCCTATATACATGTCATGGGTGAGTTCTTTGACTTCACCTAAACCTTTGTTATTGGGTGACCTCTGATGTTACGGGAAGTCAAATGACTGGCTGCGCTATTGGCTGTTTGCTCTAATTTACACCATTTGCGTGAATTTATGATTGAAGTTTAAAGGTTATAACTTATGGCAAGGTTCAGATGAAGCTCTGATTTATCAGGAGAAAGTCTCATCTTTAGTCCCACCATTTAATAAGATTTTTTCCTTGAATCAGTGTAAATTCTGAGTAGTAGTTTACCCTGATTCAATGACACACAGTGAATAGCATTTTTCCGAAATGAATATGATAAGTCAAAGAGATTCCAGTTTCACCAAATATAGACAAACAGGTTCACTTGACAGAGTAAAAGTGTCAAAGAGAACCGTTAAGTGTCTGTGATTAACTTCTCCTATTGCCAAGAGTATCTCAAAATACCTTTTCTAAGGTAAACGTATTCCCAATAAGCTTTATTCTTTAGGTAACTCTGCAGATTGCTATACAGCGATGCCTCGTGGTTCTCAAAGAACAAGCTTCCCATATTAAAGTTACCATTCATTAATGTGAAGTCTACCTGAACCAAAAAAATATTAAAGTGTCTATAAAAGAAATCTTCCTTCTGATTCTCACCAACTCACTTATTCTCGAGACACTCTCGTCCTTAAACACTCACAATATTCCCACATTCCACATCATCAAACTTGACATATCCTCCAAGTAGTCTTTACACGAAGTCCTACGAAAACACTAATTTCTAAAAGAAACCCCGAATCGTTTCACATTCAAGATGGTAGCTACAGAAGAAAGAGCCAGATTCTCTCGAACCCAGCTTTACAAGGACATCGAACTCGCCCTTCACAACCTCCTCATGAAGAAGAGGGATGCCGCCTCTCTGCCTCACTTATCGCCCGCTCAACACTACTACGCTGCCTTCAGTCGGCCGCCCAACTGTAGCTGGGACGACGATAGCGATCAATATGCGTATGAAGAGTACAGCTGCAAACCACAGTGTCCTATCCTCGGCAGAAACATGACGTTCAAGATCTGCCAACGCGACCATTCCAACAGTGAGGCGTGTGCAGATAGGGTTTGTTTTAATCCCAACGCCAGCGCGAGGAAGTACATGATGGGTTTCATGGCAAATGACCCGAGACAAAGTCAGTCTCTCCATAGGCTGAGGCCCATGGCTTACAGTCTGGTGAAGAAGTACGACAGCGGCATCCCCTCAAAGGACATTAAGACCTTCTCGAGAATAGTGCTTGAGATATTCTCTGATCTCTGTTACGCGGATGACCAGACTTGGGATCCTGAAGTTCACGGAGTCTTAGATTGGAAGCATCGGCCTGTTGAGAAGTGCGTTAACGACTTCATGTTCGAGATCCATGGGGTTAAGTGGAAGAGAGATATGCAGGAGTACTTATAGGAGCGGGTGGAGATATTTTACCACTCTTTAGTAATGTATCTTCGTCTTCCTGGGAAACACTATATTTTGGACTTGGGAAGGGTCTGGGATATAAGGTTCTTTGTCATTTTCACTTGCACTGTTAGTCATAGCAGGTAGCGCACAGACAGGCAACGGCTGCTTCAATGGCGCAATAAGAGTTATATCTGTTTAAAATTCTTCAATAATACCCAACACCTTACAATGAATGACCCTCGACCCTCAAAACTGTCCTCAAATGAGTGAACGCCAACTTCTCTCCCTTATGACAAGCCAGAAGATTCGCCGTCTTGAGAACGTTCTTGATCTGTCTACCATTTAGCTCTAGACCAGCCAAAGCCTTGATCTCTTCCTCCCTAATCTCATGCGCAGAGTCTCCCTCCATCTTCGCATCCAGACTGACGGCGCGGCTCAAGAAACCTCGCCATACAGACTCTCGGGCGGTGTTGTCGAGGGGAGGATACTCGAGCGACATGTGGATTCGGCTTTGGAAGGCCTGATCCATGTCCTTGACGCGATTGGTGGTGAGGAAGAGGATACCTTCGTAGTATTCGAGCATGCGAAGAAAGATTGAAACAATGCGATTGCGTTCGATGTCATGTGCTGAGCGAGCCTCGAGGAAAACGTCGCACTCGTCGAGAAGGAGGACAGCGTTCCAGTTGGCCACCATTTCGAGAATGCGTTGAAGGTTCTCCTCAATGTCATAGGCATCGCTGCCGAGATCACCAGCGCTCATGATGTACAGTGGAACCTTCATCTCCTCAGCCACCGACTCCGCAGTCAGTGTCTTACCAATACCAGGACCACCTGACAAGAGCATGATGATACCCTTACCCTTTCCAGAGATGATATCATCAAAGACATTCTTGAACTTGACCTGGCTCTGGGCGAAAGCGAGAATCAGTTCCTTTTGATCGGCAGGAAGAACAAGCGAGTCAAAGGCCTTTTCGTTGAACTTGACCTCTGTAACATCATCAATGAAGAACTCCATCCATCGCTTGTTCTTGAGGGAATAACCGCGGACCATAGGGCCCGTCATGATGAGCTGCTCTTCACTGAGAGGAGCGCGCTGGTCATCGTCAAACTCAGGCTTCTTGGCGCCCGAGTCGCTGTAACAGTCACTGAAACAATCGTCATTCTCATCATTGCCAGCATCGCTATCCCGATCACTATTGGCGACAGGACCGTCACCAGTCAGGTAGTTGAGCCAAACGGTATGGTCAGGGTTCTGCTTCTCCCAGTTCGCTCCATCGATGACAATGCGCGAGTTGACAGTCTCTTTACGAGACTTGGTCGCATTGACCCACCAGATGGCAGTGCCGCTGTATGCCTTGTAGTGATAGCCCGCAAGACTCTCAAACTTGCGCCCACGCTCGAGAAGCATCTTGCGTGCCGCATCATGATTGGGGTGGTACTCTAGAGGATAGCATGAGAGGCTGGAGAAGGGAGCAGTGCCGGGGAAGTCATTGATCTGCATGGTGATGTCGCACCATCCCATGCTTCTTCCATCCCAATCAATACCCTTGCAGTTCATCATGTAGGCAAGGCCACCGCATTGTGTCTTCGCGAGGTATCCCGAGTCGAAGCGAACAGCAACGGGTCTTCCCTTAACAGAACCCCAAACTGTGCAGCCAGGAGGGAAAAGAGTCCAAACATGTTCAAAGGCAACAGCGCGGTTCTTGAAGTAATCCTCTCGCAGCTGGATAATCTCGCCCAACTCATCCCTCATGATCTTATGCAACAGCGACACATGCTCGCGGGTGATTTGATCATACTTGGGATCATCCTTCGCAGCAGTGAATTGACCCCATCGATGAACAAAACACTCGAAGGGAGCATGGAACTTGAGGCGTGAAACATCAGTGACGATACCGGGATAGTCCTCAAAGACCTTTCCGAGAACGCGCTTGAGGTAGGGAGACTGAATAACGAGAGAGTCAATGTCGAGAGGCTTGTTGGAGTCAGCCTCCTTGGGCTTTCGCTTGCGGATGATGACGGCGTATTTTTGAGTCTCCTCATTTTCTGCAGCTTCCTCAAGATCATCAGGGTACTTGTCTGTCCATGACCGGTCTCCGTTCTTATCAAACTTTGCGTATAGATTTTTGCTTTCTGTGAGGAGACCGACCATGACCTTTTCCTTCTTCTCTTCATCCTCTTTTGGTGTTTCTTCTGTCTTGGCGTCTTCTGTCTTTTGTTCTGTCTTTGTTTGTGTAGTCTCCTCCTTGGGTTCTGTGTCTGCAGGTGTCAAGATGACGGTGGACTCGTCACCGCTGCTCTTGGTTGAGTCCATAGTGTCGGTAGTCATGATGTATTTATTGGTGTTGATGGGATATTATGTGAAGGAAGAATCGCAGTTGTAGTGGCACTTGAAGAACTGGAATGAAGAAGTGCGAATTAGTGTGAGATGATACCTTTTACATCAGCTTATAAGTTCCTCTTTATACAACATCGATACCGTCTCAGGCAAGGCATCCATCTGTAGGCACGACGGCATATTACTCACACGGCATTGCCCAGACCCGCAAAAAGGAATGCCAAGTAGAGCTGTGAATAGCTACGCCAGCGAAAATCGATAGTGAATGCAGGGTATCATCCCATCGCAATCATCTGATAGGCTGGATGATTTCATTGGCGACCATTTGTAGCAATTGCTGACCGTGCTGATCGCAGCACAGCCCATCAATGGATCTAGATCCAGGCACCGGCCCATAAGGCTTAGGCTGCCTGTAGGCATCCAACACTGCCCCAAAACTGGAAAAACAATTGTAACTGGTATAGCTAGTTTTCGTCGAACCAAAGTTCCATCTGAAGGAAACTGAGCCTGGGATTGGATGGCTAAAAGAGTCATCAATTTGTTGTTTGAGGATGGTCCAGGATCTGCAGAGACACGAATGTTGAGCGACGTGAACCTCACATCATCACAGGCAGCAAAGCTACACCAACGAATAATCAGAGATATCGTCAAAAAACTCTTTTCTGTACTACCGTGAAAGAGGAATTACAAATTCCCACCATCGAGGATGCTCGCAGCAGCTTCTTTGATAGCAGCCTGCGCCAAGATAAACAGACTTGGCCCAACACTAATCCTCGCAACACCAATCTCACCCAATGCCTTAGTTGACAACGCATCCTTGGTCCTATGCGCCAGCTTGACCGCAACCCTTCCATCAAGCTCTTTGACCAAAGTCTCGACCCATGCATCTCTTAGTCCCTGTCCTGATCCACCCCAGTAAAACACTGTTGTAGCACCAGCTTCAAGGTACGCCTTTCCACGTTTGATAGCTTCTTCCATTGCTTCAGCCTCCGAGAGGCCTGTGTCGACATGGAAGGTGTCGCAACGTGCATTAACAACAAAATCGGGACAGCCTGCGTCAGAGGCAGCTTTGAGAGCTGTCTTGAGACGTTGGACTTGTTCGTCGATAGGGTAGAATTCGAATGTTTCGGAGCTCACATCCTCGATGTTGGCGCCGACAACACCAAGCTCAACGGCTCGCTTGATCGTAGACTCAATCTGAGACCCATATCCGTCTTGTAAATCGGCAGACAACGGAATGCCAGCCGCTTTGGCGAGCGGTGCAACCTTGCCAATCGCTTCCATGTTCTGTTCTAGGGTGAGCTCCTCATCTTGGATACCGTATGTCGCAGCAACAGCCCAAGACGCCGTCGCTAGAGCCTTGACAGGCTTAGAAGTCCCAGTGTTGAGGGATGTAACGGTTTGGAACGAAGCGATGTCCCAGATATTCGGGAAGACAACAGGTGACGATGGCTTGTGAAGAGCCTTGAGCTGTTTGGCGAGGTCGTTGGACATGATCGATCAATGTTGATGATGTATACGATGTTGGTAGTTCTTTGTTTATGTCTCACTTACAATATTTCTCACGATCTTTATGCCAAGATAGAGGAGTCATACTTACATGTCAATACTTTAGTGTTGCTTTTGATGTGAAGGGCGCGGGGGACGGCGTAATTCGGCATAAGACGGGTTAAGTGAGTTATACCGACCACGTCAACGAGGCTTTCCAAGATCAATAGTTCCATTTTGTCCTATGGTTTTATGATCCTCACCAGATTCAAGAATCTTCATAGACTCCAACATGGCCACTTTCACTTCACACAGCGCAGTTGATCTTCAAGCTCTCCCGTCAATATGGACAAGGGTACCTCGCTAGACCTTCCGCTTGGGAATCGCTTGTGGGGATGTCCCATAGCGATTCAATGCTAGAGGACGGCTCAGCAGTGTCACAATATTTCTGAATCGTGTCACCACTTTGTGACTGAATCATCTTCAGTGCTCCCTCTCACTCAATACTGCATCACTCACCATCGTGAAGATGCCTCTTCAGCTGCGCCCTGCTGTCCCAGAGGACATCCCCGAGATGTGCCAGGTCTACTACTCAGCTTTTGGTGACACCTATATCGGAAGCCGTGTCTTCACGTCCGACATCGATGCCTCAAATCGCTTCTTTCAGAAGGCCTTTATGGATGATATTGCAGACCCTCTGTGTGAATTACTCGTTGTTACGCACAAATCCTCCCCAGGCTCAAAGGACGAAAAGGTAGTCTCGCTAGCAAAATGGGCCCTCCCCGGTGCCCCAATTCAAGATCCTCCACCCGCTGAAATATGGCCAGCAAATGGCGAGCTCGCCGTCGAGTTCTTTGGCGCTATGACAAGAGGCCATCGCAAGTTCATGGGCGACAGAGCTCATTATTACCTTGAACTCATATGCACGCACGAGACCTGGCACCGCAAAGGCGCGGGCACTTTACTTCTCCGCTGGGGCATCGAGCGTGCAGACACACATGGTCTCCCATGCTTTCTTGAGGCTACACCCAAAGGAAAGCTGGTGTACGAGAAGGTCGGATTCAGGGTAAAAGCTGAGGAGGAGTTTAAGTGGTCGTTCGGAACGTTTGTGGAGACTTACATGGAGCGTGATGCAAAGATCGAGAAACGGACAATGACGCGGCCAAAATCCAAGGAATTCGCGTAGATCTTTGTGTCACTGAATGGAGATTTGCGCGGGCTACAAACACTGACAGGGCTGCTTTTCTGTCTCTCGCGCTGTTGTGGGTTGACTCCTTGCATCTTCAACTCCAACTGCGAAATGATACACAATGTGTACCTGCGAATGGATACATTATGCCTGCGGGCACGAAGAAAAAGCCCGATATATCGACTGCACGACGAGAAAAGAAATCGCCAACAGCTCAGAGTGCTCATGCGGGAGTGTTGACTTTACCGTTATTCGATCGCTACGGCCCTGCGGAAAAGCCGGATGTGCATATAAAGAATGCATGATGAGAGGATGGATTTGTTGCAGATGTGGAAAGGGACCTAATGAGGGCCATGTTTGCAAGCAGGATGTTAAGCCATGGCGATGGGATTACTTTGAGTGTGGGCATGATTTCTGTAAGGACTGCAGACCGTGGAGAGGAGAACGACAAAATGGACATCATGGGGGCCATTCGAGAAGAGGATCGAAGGAGATGATTCGAAAGGGACTGCATGTTATCACTGGAAGGACAGAGAGAGTTTGACGATGTTACGACGTCTACGGAGTATGGCCTGAGAGAAAGCTCTAGAGCAGAATATGCATATTGAGTTTGCAAATGATACCATCTTAGCCATCGAAGCTATCACGGACGTTTAAACTCGGCCGAGAGACCGATGGACCTGACGATCATCCCCGTTAATGGCTGCAAGAAAACCCACGAAAATTCTCCAACAGAAATGCCAAGAAATACGGAATCTCCGGACTTTTTCTGCCTCGGCCTGGGGGGGATCGTGGCGTCTACGTGGCTATGACATCTTATCATGACGTCGATCCTTCGCTGGTCTCTCTTTTTTTAGTTACCAAAAAAAAATCTAGAAGATCTTGGTAACTGTGCACAAGACACTTGCAGCCAATTCGGTCACCAAATCGGAATAGATCAATGCTTCTCAGGCTTTTGCAGGTTTTTTGTCGCGTGACTTGCCCCTTGTTTGATGATGCTGACGATGATGCTATGAAACCTCTTTTTACTCCTTTTTAATTATTTATGTTGTTTGCTTTCCCCCTTTTTTTTCCATTGTCGAAATTGCTGGCTCTTTCAGCGAATAGCTTGGTCATTTTCTTGCATGTGAAAGAAGTGCTGTCTGTACCCTTGTCATAGCGTCCCGTCCGTGTAAACGTCACCAAAGAGATACTGCAGTGTACAGCCACAATTAGATTTATTTGCGTTGTACGAGCAATCCAATCGCCGACGGACTTTCGCAGCCTTTGCTCTTTCCAAGAACAAACTTTCTATTCCTATTGAATTTACTTAACGATTATTATTTCTTCATTCTCTTCATCCTTGGTTGATACACAACACGCGACACTTCATTCCTTTCTGCGCGACGTCGCATCAAACCCCATCATGAGCGCCTCCAAAATGTCCTACCTCTCACGCCTAAGCCCGATTCCCGCATTCCCTGAATACACAGGGCTCTACAAGGTCGGCACTGTCGATGTTGAGATTCCTATCTCTGAGCTTGAAGCGCCCAGCGCTGCCCCCGAGGGCGTCGATAACATCCACACCGTCCAGTATCGCATGTTCTACCCAGCTGTTCCCGAATCGCACGAGAAGCACATCAGCTGGTTGCCCAATCCTCAGCGACAGCATCTAGTCGCATACACAAAGTTCCTTGGTATTGGACCTATGCTGGCAGAATTCCTTTCGTAAGTGCGCCGAATCTGAATCGTCTCTATGATTTGCGCTGACAATCTGAAGATTCCTGCCCCGACATCTTCACTATACTACGATCCCAGCCCACAAGAATGCGAAACTTCTCGAATCATCGACCGAGAATAAGCGATGGCCGACCATGATCTTTTCCCACGGTCTGGGAGGATGCCGAAACTCCTACTCTTACATCGCCGGCTCCCTTGCCTCTCACGGTATCGTCGTCATCTGTCCTGAGCATCGCGATGGCAGCGCTGTCGCAAGCTTCATTCGAGTTCCCGAGAAGCAAAACGGAACCATCACCTCCAACGGCCGAATCCACGTTCCCTACGAGAAGATCTCCCACGATGTCAGCCCCGAAGTCTACCAATCCCGCGAAGCCCAACTCCGAATTCGATGCTGGGAGCTCGGTATGATCCATCAAGCCATGCTCGCTGTTGACAATGGCACACGATTGACCAACTTGAACCGTTCGACCCCAAGCCTCGATCAATTCATCGGTCGATGCAATATCCACGAGCCTGGAAGCATTATCTTCGCTGGCCACAGCTTTGGTGCTGCTACTATGACACAATTCCTCAAGAGCACATATTACGCTGATGTTCCGGAGGTGGCTGCTATGGAAAAGCCCATCTTTGTCCCTGCTGAGGGCAGTGATATTCGAAAGCAGGTCTCTGAGAAGACCCTCGTCATGCTCCTCGACATGTGGTGCATGCCCTTGATGGCCCCCAACTCGGCGCCTCTGTTCAACCTGCCGCTACCTGCATATGTCGACAAGGCCACCGCTCCAGGTGGAAAAGCTATTCTTGCAGTCGAATCGGAGCACTTCTTCAAGTGGACAGACCATCTTCACATGAAGGCTCGTGTTTTGAGCCCCGATCCTACCGTCAAGGTCGTTACACCTCAACTATTCGAGCGGCCTAGTGGTTACAAGATGTCGGAGCCAAACTTCTTCTATGTAGTCAACTCTGCGCATCTCAACCAGTCCGACTTCGGAATTTTGTTTCCCTGGTTGACGCAGAAGATTTTCAAGGCCGAGCAGCCCGAGCGAGCGCTTCGTCTGAACCTCCGCGCTCAGCTTCAGATGCTTCGCGAGAACAACGTACCTGTTGGTCGCACATTCGCAGGCGACCTCGTTGACGGTACTTCGTTCGATAAGCTCGACAAGTTTAACGAAGCCAACGGCGATCCCTGCAAAGACGGCATCAACAGCGATCAAGCTATCTTTGACAAGAGTGGCAACAACCCTGTCGAATTCTGGCGGTGGATCGACATCATTGGTCTCGGAGATGCTGGCGGCAAAAAGACGACTGAGAAGAAGGTCGAAGAGGGCGAGGAGGAAATGAAGGGCGAACTTGACCCTAGTGAGGAGTTGCCCGGAGCACCGCCTTCTATGACCGGAGCTGTCAGTGCTGCTGCAGCGTAAAAGGAATAACCAAAATGATTATGAAAGCGATTTGACCTTTGGATGGGATTACTTGGAGATACCTCTTTTGGCGCAAGGTTAGGAAAGGCATATTGGGTTTGTAAGGATATTGGATGCGAATACCAGCTAGACTCTTTTGTAAAGTACGAATACATCGTGATTCACTCTTGACCTGCGTATCCCATCTCAATGACTAGAGTTGACCCATCATTCTGCCATATTCCTCCGACGCCACCAAACACACACTTTGTCGACACAGGATTCCACATTCGTCCTGTTATCTCGTCACTTGCAACGGTGATATCCCCTCTCGGCGCACACGCAACGGTTCGACATGTTCCTTTTGTCGTACATAGGCATTGGCCAGCTGGGATGCTTATGCGCTGTTCTGCATAGGTGAAGTTCGACCACGCGGCTATGGCGACTGGGCAGGCGAGTCGATCGGGACCGGGTTCCTGATTATGGTTAGTGACGTCGAGTGTCTGAGTTTGGAGATCTTGCCGTAGTGCAGACGAGTGTCTCGGGTGTGTCGTCAGATGGAGGTTTGAGATACTGGAGCGGATCGAGGCCGGTTTTGTTGAGGAAGGACGACCATGGGAATTGATCTATGAAGGATGTTGGTTCATCGTGACGTCTCTTCAAAATTTCTTTTCCCTGCGATAAAGATGCTAGCAAGATAATAACCGTTTTGGTGAACATTGTGAGCAGTGCCGCTTGCAGGTGGTGATGCTATGTCTCAGGCTAACATCAGCGATGGAACAAGCAACGAGATCTCTTTAAGCGTTCCTTACTGATTGCTTAGAAAGTTTGTCAAGATCAACATTCAATAGACTGCCCGAAAGGTCGTGACTGCAGCTTCTAAAAAGCTTCAAACCAAGGGATCGCTTTGATGGAGACTCCTGCTTCTTATACTTCACGCAAATGCAATTCTTATGTCCTTTACTTGGCCAGATCTCGGTAACTGTAGAAACACTGCCTCTTCGCTTATCTTTCGCCAAATGAAGCATGGCAGACCTCGTACATGAATGAGGTCGTGATGTGCGTAGTTCCGGATGCGGAGGTGAGACTGACGGGCCGCGATTCTTGTGTTCTCGATCCGGTGACGGGTAGACTAGGTACTTGAGACACAAGGATACAAATGGATCTGGAGGGATTAATTACTGGTTCCAAGCGAGGCTTTCCATAACCGCATGGCAGTATACTAGAACTTCCTGGTGCTTGAAGGAATGGAAAGCTGAGGCCTGGTAAAGTCGCACATATGTACGGAGTAGATAGTAGAACGAAGACTGCTAGCTCACCACTAGAAGCGCTTCTTACCTCCATATATTCTAGAAGCCTAGGTACCTACCTTAAGGCCATAATAAACTTCCATTTAGTCACTGCCGCTTCTTTGGTGCCCGGGCAGTCGCTTCTTTTTTCGTACTTGCACCAATTGATGTCATAGAAGTGAGACAGAGGGGTCTCTGTAACCAAGCACCTGAACATCCGCCGGGCCGATAATGTTGCTGAAAGAGAGAAAAGCCAGCTTAATTAGTACCTCTGACTACCAAATAATTACCTCCCAAACTGGCCTATCGATCATTGAGTCTCAAGCCTCCCGCTATGTCCCACTTGCGCCCTCTACTCCCCGCTACATCCGCTGGGGGTTCTGGTCAAGGCGGAGGCGCGCCTGGCCCCAGAGCACCCTTGGCTCCCAAGAGGAAGAACGTCGACGCCGCTTGTCTCGCCTGCAAGAAACGCAAAGTGAGGGTAAGCATATACAATATCGAGCGGGTGAACCAATCAGGCTGATTCACCAACAGTGCGATGGCCAAGAGCCACGATGCGCCGTCTGTGTCAAACGTGGCCTTCTATGCGAGTACTCCCCCACTGAGAACCAGAGTAGCAAAGTCATCAAGCGCAAATTAACAGACATAGAAGAGCGTCTCCAGGCTCACGAAGAGCTTTACAGCATCATGCAAAGCAAGTCTGAAGAGGAGTGTCTATCGATCATTCGTCGAATCAAAAGTGGCCAGGACGTTCGGACTGTTCTCCGACACCTCCAGGATGGTGATTTGCTGCTTCAAATTGCCCTTGTTCCCTAGACATGGCATCGATATAGCTTCCCATCCAGCCCCGAAATGCCCCATTTCTTGCGCGGCGGGAATAATCCTTACTTACAATCTCGTATCTATGAGATGGTCAATGAGGATGCGGCGGCGGGTAATCCGAATGCTGGATTGAATGCGATGAGAGTGGGCTTTGAAGCCCAATACAGGGCACCATACCATGCTGCTACATTGATAGAGCCGCGCATCGATGCCTTGAGGCCGTCTCAATGGACGCAGGTCCCGGTGAATGATAATTTGCTACGCCAACTTCTCAAGATGTACTTCATGCGCGTATATCCCACTTTTGCCTTTTTCACAAGGACTACTTCTTGGACGACATGGCAGCCGATCGCGAGAACTTTTGCTCCTCGTATCTCGTCAATGCGATTCTTGCTGGAGCATGCGTAAGTTGAAGTAGCCTCATACGCACTTTGGCTGACAGTCATAGCACGCCTACATTAAAGATCCTCAGCGCACAGAGTTCTGGAATCCACACTCACTGCAGTATCAGTTCCTCGCCGAGACCAGACGGATTCGTGAATCCGAAGATCAGAAGGATTCTCTGACAGCTATCCAGGCTACTCTTGTTCTGGCTCTCACGTATAACATGAACAGCATGGATGAGATAGGGTTCTCATACACTATACAGGCCATTGCCATGGCCGACCGGATCAAATTATTTGACGAGTTCCCTCCCAAGATGGAAGACAAGATCAAAGCTTCTCGGACGTTGACAGCTTGGACAACATTCAATTTCCAGGCGTAAGTTGGACGGAATACAAGAGCGAGGCTCCCAGATACTGATGAGTGGCATAGGCTCTTTTCATTCCACTTCTTTCGACCACTGATAAAATCCCCACCCAGATTTCCTTTACTGGATCCCAAGGACAACGCATCATGGTATCCTGAACTATGAATCATGTACCCTCTAGCTCAAAGCCCTATACCAATCAATCTGGGTCATTATTTCAAGGCAGTTTCAGAGTCTCGTACTTTGGTCAATAAAATTGGCGCCTGCGCCTTCCCTACATTGCAGAGCCAGAAAAAGTTGACTCTCGACGAGGCCTGGGGGTTTTACTTAATGCTGAAGAAATGGTACGACGAGTTGCCTAGCTCATTGTCGCCTCGCAATGCGGTTCTCCCCTTTCAGTTATTGGTCCAGTATGTCATGTTTCCGTTTTGATATAGCAGCCTGTTACTGACGTTTCTTAGTCTACACTACTTCAATATTGTCATAATCCTACTCGAGCCTTTTGCCACGGCAGAGACTCAAGGCCGCGATCCAGAGAGTACAGAAAATGACACAGCAAATTATGTTGTTGCAGATGCTAAGATGCGCTTCGAGACTGTCTCGAGACTGTACTATCTTAGGCATGGCTTTGAAACTTTCGATCCTCTTCTCATCCAGTTTCATATCCTCCTGGGTTTCATGACGCTAAATACACTATCTTCGGGTAAGGAAAAAGCCCCGGAAGCTGTTAAGGCCCTCCAATCTACTCTTGTTCTCGCTTTGAAAGGCCTAAGGGACCAGGCCAACTCGTGCTACTTGGCAGTGACTACATTTAGCCTGCTGAAAGGCACGCTCAAACAAGGAGATCCACGTCTTTTGCAGAGTGTTGCAGACGTGGAACAGGACAAGGAATCGGTAAAGACTTTGATTGCCAGTCATGTAAAGTCGCAGTATCCTATCAATGTCGTGAGCATGAGTGAGGATCCGGAGCAGAGGCGGGTGGGTGCTCTTATTGCTGCCTACAAAGAGCTGGAATTGGATGATAATATTACATTCAAAGGATAGTTGGGAATGAAGGGCATCTTGATCATTTAACTAGAGTGCCGAGTGCGAAGCCATGTACGACGGTGAGAATATCAGACTTTTTCCATGTAGCATGCCAATATGAAATTATTACACATAAAGGAAGGTAAATGACCAGGTCGGGCTGGGGGGATCTTGGGTCCAAATAAATGGATTATCAGATAAGAAAGTATGAACCACGAATAAATCACTGGCAACCCTGCGGCTAGTCCTTTGTCTGGCCCTTCTCCCATATCCTCTTGAATATCAAGCATCTTGGCTCAATGATGTTCGCGTTCCTAACATCCAATGCCTTGACCGGTTCCTTGGCAATGTCAGGTCTCGCACCCCCTCCAAAGACACCGACCTTAGGAATTTGTTCCCACCCTGGACCATTCTCGGGATCTCTGATAAACTCCCCCCAAGTCTTCTGCATCTCCCTGCTCAGCTTATCCTGAAACTCGGTAGCACCTTTCTCGGGAAAGGTCCCAAAGAGAGTTGGAATCTCCGCGGAGTGGTATGCTCCACTTCCCTTGAAGATCTCAGTATTGGCAAAGCTGGCATTGTAGATATATCGCCAAGTCTTGATATCTGCCTCAGAGAAGTCTTCTGCGACGTAGCGAATGGGACACTGCATGCCGATTTCAGTGGCCATTCTAGTAACCTGATCGAATTCGTTGTCGATTCCGGGAGATCCGATGGGGTAGAGGAACTTGAGTAGCGAGACTTGAAAATCACTTATCCCAGGGGCCAAGGTTTTCAGGGCATCCTTTACGGTGATGTTCATGAACTGAGGAATTCTTGCCTCATCTGCTGTTGTGCCTAACATAACAGGAACTCGGGCCATGATTTTTGGCTTGCTCTTTGACTTGATGCGGATGTCGCGGGGAAAGTTTGATAGTGTGACCCCGTCATCGCTGAGAGGTGCAAAATCGAGCATGCCCCTTTCAATAATATCCTTGAGCTTAGCAGCTGGGACCTCGCGCATGCACTTGAGGACTTGATCAAAGTCGCCTTTGTCACAACCAGCTAGATTGGTTGCGTTCTTCCAAGATCCGGTTGGTGTGACGTTGGTTGAGGCGGAACCAGACTGAAGAATAGCTGCACGGAAAGGGGGAGGATCTGGTGGAGCTGTGAGAAGATCATCAACACTTCCTGCGCCGGCACTTTCACCAAAGATGGTGACTTTCTTGGGATCTCCTCCAAAGGCGGCAATGTTGTCTTGGACCCAAGACAGGGCTAACCGTTGGTCAAGGAAGCTGCGGCATGTCAGTGTCAAAGTATAGTTGAAACGCTTGGATTTACTTACCCAAGGTTCCACTGTCCCTTTGGCAGATCGTAGGTTTCAGGAAATCCAAAGATGTTGGTCCTGTAATTAACAGTAACGACAACCAGGTCTTCATAGCCCGCCATCTTGGATCCTTCATAGTAAGGCAACGATCCAGACCCATGACTGAAACTTCCTCCATGAATCCAGAACGCAACAGGTTTTGAACCTGCTTTTGCACCTGCAGGGGTATAAATGTTCAAGTTCAAGCAGTCTTCACTAGTCCCTGCTGGTGGTCCAGGGGTAGCAAATATTTTAATCGTTTGATTCCGTCGTTCTTCGGGATAGTTGAACTTCATAAAACAAGCGGGCTTGTAAACGGTGGCATTGTAGGGAGTATGCCATGGTTTGGCTGGCTTTGGCGGACTGAAGCGGATAGGTTTTTCGGCGAAGGGGATACCTAGGAACTGATTGACTTTGGTCTTGGAATCAGGAATGGATGTCGAAGTCCCGATTATGATACCGTTGTCGATGGTAGCGGTAGGGTTACTGTCGGTTTTGGATTGTGGAAGTGCGAGTGTTGCTCCCGCACAGAGAGCAACTGGAAGAAGTTTGCAGGAAACCATGATGATGGACGATGATATTACAACATAGTCTAGATTCAGGGAGAGTTAGAGCTATTTATACAGTTAGCCACCTGATCTTTGACCATGTCATCGGCATGTTGACGAGCCAAGACATGGTGGACAAGCTTAATTCCGCTGTCAAGATCAGCAAGCCTTAAATACTCAAGTTCCGCCTGTTCTCAGTGGCTCAGATACCGAAACACCAGAAGATAGCCAATGACAAGTCCAGACTTATACCGAACCTCTGACTTTGTCGAGGCGATATCGACCTTACTGAACTTAGTAGTATGATGCGCTGTGTCTGATTGGTCAGATGCTGAGATGTAGCTCTTGGCTTCGCAGGGGTATCGCAACATGAGGCCCAAATGGGTCTAGAGCAGAGCCTCAGCTCTACCTCGATATGGGGCTGTAAGTTCGCACAGCCTCTAACGAAATGAAAAGCCGAGGCTGGAAAGAGACTGATCCATTCTTATGATGTCAGTCATTCCGCTCTATTTTTTTTTTGTTAGAGGAGACGGTAATTTCCGCCTGTCGAAAAGAACGACATCGACTTGTCTTGTCAAAATATCAGATGTTTGTATCAAGCCGGATATTGTGTTAAGCTATCTATATAAGGCAAACATTCTTTCTATTACTGTCCATAAGCTCCTTCAACCATGTGCGGCGTTGATAATTCTTGGGCATGTCGAAATCAAGCCTTCCAATACGCTCATAGTATCGGCCTGCCTTTCGTAAGAGAATCCCTTCACATGATACTATAGTATCAGGATCAACAACAGTCGACTCTTCAAACTCACTCGGACCAATATATCCCTTCCATTTATGAAGCACGTGCAGTCCTAGAAAAAGCACCTCTAGTATTTCAAATCTCTCCGGCATCAGGCTTTCAGCATCATATTCAAAATTCACGGCGTATTCGTCTTCACTGCCTTCCGTGAACCTGACGTGACATGAAAATACAGGTATTTTCACTGTTGAAACAATATCAGCTTCCGTGAACGGTCTTCCGAGGTTAATGTTCAGCAGTGGAGCTTCGAAACGGAGAGCACGTTTCCCGGGAGTGTCGAGATTTATTGGGTTGCGGTTATCTGGGAAGACGTTTGGCTTCATGAACCGTATGAAGGAATGTGAGACTGGGAGAAACCAAATATTAAGGTACCTCGTAGCCCAAGACCAGGTGGGCACTCCAGTCAGTGCATTGTGAGCTTTGTCATACGAGTTCTTCCATAGCAACCCATCAGCAAGGTGGGAACGAAACACTCCAGCAAAGTACTCGCCACCGTGAAGGTCGACAAGTCGGTTAGCCAAGCCTTGAATTGCGATAAGTCGATCAGTCTCGAAAGTAAAATGCATCTTGGAGTATCTGGATGTAAGCTCTGTCCATGCGTCCCCCTTTGCACTATCAGGTTCTTGGGCAAGGCTTATATGCGACTGACTGGTTCTGATGTCTTGAGCGGTGTCCAAGTCACTTCCATATGCAAGACTCTTCGTTGTGCCGTTGCATTGCCATATAAGGGCATGCTTGGACCAATGAAGGATACGAGGCGACAGAACGGCCTCTTGTAGACACCATCCTCTTGATCTTATTGGCTCTGCGGACCAATTTTCTGCAGGCGATGGTCTTGGGACAGAGAGACAGATATACTCTCGCGTGCCATTGTTGAAAGCTAGTGCACAAGTGCTTAAAGAATATCTTCGAGCATTCTGCTCAACATAGAGCCCCTGGCTACTATCAGAAGCAGCGGATGCCGAGATGAGGCATTTAGAATGTAGGTAGTATGCTCCAATGCGCGGTGCTTCTGTATTCCAATCGTCAAGGTATACATCGTCAATATCTGACTGGATGATACATATAGCATCAATCCATAAATATCGAAACTTCAACAGTCGTGTCAGTTGGATAGCGTCTTGTATAGTCTTCGGGAGGTCATGTACTGTGATCCCTTCGCGCCGCGCAGCTATTGTTGCTCGTGTAGTTTTGGCGGGTTCATTGGTAGAGCCCCAACAATAGCTTAGCGTGAGATACTTGGGGATGAAGTCTTTTTGCAAATCCTCGGCGGTTACTATGAGTCGAACGATACTAGTATCATTGGTATCAACATCTATGAGACGCGTTGGTGGAGTTGGTTTGAGATCTTGACGAAACCACCCGACGTCGCAATCTTGATGCACGCCACGCTTGTTGACACAATCATGGATTTGATCGCAAAGCTCTTCTTTTAGATCAGGCTCCAAGGCCATTCTTAATGATATTGGAGCAGCTTTCTGTTGTTCCGTTAATCTTTGAGCGTGATGAGTGGCGATAATAACTTACCACGAAGTCTTCGCCATTTCTATTGAGATGTATGGATATCGGAAGGAGAAAAAGAACATCCCCAATGTAGAATCTGCAGACTACAGGCCAGTTACGCGCATCGGAATTACCCCCTCTTCCCGACAGGCCGGAGTAACTTTTCGTGGGCAACCATAGGAGACAGGGACCTGTCGGAGGAGAGTCTAAGCCCATGGTTCCGAGATTATAGTATACCGTGGCACGAAAACTGCGACAGAGACAGCAATCTCTGGCTGCTGAGGCCTCAAGGGCCTCGAAAGAGTCGTGATGTTGAATAGCAGCCGACGTATGCCATTCTTCGAGGTTCCATGGTATGTGGCGGCAAGCATGGCACCTCCATTCGATGGAGGGTCTACCCTCCATGGCTAGGGTCCCTTGAGCGATTTCTTTTGTGCTTCAGAGAGACTTGAGACATGGAGTCGTTGATTTAAGAAGTGATAGTCTAGAGTTGTAGCACATGATAGTCAGCAAGCCACCATGCAGCTGGATATCCTGACCAATCAACGGGGCTAGCACTTCTTGACTAATAGAGAACTCCGAGTATCTCGATAAGAGTAATTTGCACTTCCGGATATCTATCTACCGAAAAGGTATATACATATAAATATCATAAATACGTCTCTTGTGGCGCAGAAGCTCTTAGTTCTCGTCCATGAGATAAACATCGCGCTCGAGGGCACGAGTATTGAGCTTGCGTTTGTTAGCCTGATAATCTCCTTCATAAAATTTGAATCAACTTACCACTTTGGAAGGAATGTTGTGAAGATCAGTGATACCAATCTGAGCAGCATCCGCAAGAATCTCGGTCTTGAGAATCTGGATAAGCTTCTTGGGGCCCTCGACGCCATAGACGTTGGAGTACATGAAGCTTGAGAAATATCAGCAGAAGTACTTAAGTGATTAATAAGAAGAAGAGAACTTACGGACGGCCGAGACCAACAGCCTTAACTCCAAGAGCCAACAGCTTGATAACGTCACTTCCGTAACGGATACCGCTGTCGGCGATGACCTCGGTCTTTTTGAAGATCTCAGGGGCGTTGCGTCGAAGCTCATAAGCAATCTCAAGAGGAGAAGGGGAGTAGTCGACTTGGCGACCACCGTGGTTTGAAAGCCAGATACCATCAGCGCCAGCCTCAACAGCACGGAGAGCGTCTTCAGTGGTTGTGACACCCTTGAGAATGATGGGAAGCTTGGTGTGAGACTTGATCTCTTTGAAAAGATCCCAGCTCAACACAGAAGTGGCTCCATTACTAAAGATTGTTAGTTGATGTTGGTGTTGAAGGAAAGTGAACATACGCGTTGGTGGTGTCATAGCGGGCAGCTCGGTGACGAGTAGATGTCGCAGGAGCATCAATAGTCCAGACAAAAGCCTTGACGCCTTGGTCCTCAGCACGCTTCATGGCATCCCAAGTAACAGAGAGGTTGGCATTGGAGTAGATCTGCTGAAAGATGGTGTTGCCGCGCTTCTTACGCTGAGCGCCAATCTCCTCAATAGTCTTGGTAGCATAGAGAGCAGCAACATAGAGAATATCTTCATCAGCAGCTGCGTCAACAAAGTTAAGTTCACCGCGGTCAGAGTCACCATAGCCAGCACGAGCGGCAGGTGAGATGAAGATTGGAGCACTGAATTTATGGCCTAGGATAGTAACACCAAGAGTCTCGTTGAGGCCCTTCACGCTGGCAAGCTGGTGAGGTCGGAGTCTAGCCTTCTCCCAGACCCTGAGGTTGTTGCGGTAAGCCCATTCTCCAGCAGCAGCAGCAGTACGATAGAAAGCATACTGCTGATCAGTCAAGACTTGGCGGGCAGTAAAGTCAAAGTCTGGAACGCCACGGATATCTTTGAGAAGAGGACGGCTGCCCTCGGTCCAGTTAGTGCTAGCGAGGTAAGTGTTAAGGCCAGTGTCAGGCTCGTTGAGCCAGGGCTCATAGGCGGAGACAGCAGCCGCCAGAGAGGCAATAATGGTTGAAGTACGCATAATGAATGGATTTACCTGCCGGAGGTTTCGTAAAGAATGGGTGTAGCACCTAGGCTAAAAGAATAAAGAGTGAGGTAATGAGTGGAAGAAGAGCCAAAACATCAGCCAACAGACAGAGGAACTACGTCTGGATAAATGGAAATACCTGGCCCAAGACACCCACGGACAAGACTTCGGTTATGGCATGTCCTTGAGTTTGCTGGTGGATCTTCATGCCCTGAGGTTAATGAAGAGTGGACACTGCTATGCCTTCTCGGATCTAGCCTGCGACACTCGTGGGGGTTGATGCCTTGATCAGATTGATAAGATCCATCAAATCAAGGAGAGTAAGAGGAAATATTCGCCGATCCATTGTTGATCCAGACTTGGCAACTATGGGCGTCATTATTATCGAAATTGCGTTAGTCATGTCTATTGTAAAACACTTCGAGCCCTTTTCTCCATTTTGCGATCCTTCATGTCTATTTCAACAATCAATACTCAACCCCTATCTCTCCATAATAGTTGATCCAAACGTTGAAGAGCCTCATTGGCTGCATGAATGACACAATTCACTCTCATATCACGAGCATCCCAAACTCCACTATTCATCCCATCTTGACCGTGATGCTGAATAACCCTCATTTTAGCCTCAACTCTACGATCCAACAGTTGTGGAGTTCATCCACTTTGACAACGGCCAAGGTTCTCTAATAGGAAAGCAGAAGCCTCTCCAAGACAAAGTGGATTCCGCCATCTTGAACAAAGACTTGTACTACTTTGATAGAGGGAATGATCGTCGTATCTCGTTTTGACAGGCTGGCTTCCAACATGGTAATTTTTCCGTCCCGCAAAGCGAAACTTTAAAAGATTAACCTATCACAGACCGTCCACTCATAGACGAAGCAACATGAAGGAGTTACTTCTTTAGGAGTCGTTGATCGAAGTGACATTCTTGGCGCAAGAGCCGATCAGCCGGAACATTTGTGTTGGTTTCGATGAAACTCATTTCCAAGATGAGGTTTTGCTTCTTCTGAATCTTGAAACACCGGAATCTGCCTGTTGTTTATGCTGAATGTTTCATCCGGCCTATTGGTGTAGTTTAAAATAGCCGGCGGATAATTCAGCATAGGCATAACAGTAACCTTATTCTTAGCCGGTATACTCGCCGAGTCTATAAATGCACCGAGGGTGAAGCCATGTTGAAAACGTGACACCTGCTATTTTGCTGCCAAGGCCCTCAAGTCTCTATAAGATATAGCTCAAATATATATCACGGTTAGCATCAGCTCAGAGCTGCTAGTAGTGGTTGAGTGAAAGCTGACTCCAAAATCATGTTCTAACTTCTAACCAGTTCTGAGGATTAATTTTATTATATGCCAAAGACTATGCTAACTCATGGAGATACATAGAGTCGATACTATCTTGTTCCACCTTCTCACGCCACAATTCGTAATTCCCAAGGAGTTTGTTGTGCTCTTTCTTGAGAGTTCTGGGGTTGTGATTTTCAAAGGCCATACTCCAGATGGCTTGAGCTTCGTCTTTCGACGTCTTCCTTGCTGAATCAATTCCTTGAAATTTGTTAGCTCGTGATTTCTAACACTGTCATGAAAACTCACCGATATGCTGTGCCAGAACTGGATATAAAGCATATCTATCAAGACCATTACTCGAAGCAATCTCATCGAGCATCAAGTCTATCTGCCCTTCTTTCCTCTCCTTCAGACTATCGATCACCAAAGGGACTTGAGCTCGCGGGAAAATCATTGCTTGTGAGCAACATCCGAAAGGCTCTTTGAAAACTCCAGGTGATGGAGGAAATAACGATGCTTTTCCTGACTGATACATCAGGACTATCAGTCCTGGTACCAGTATGAAGGCTGTTACTGCAAGTGTCTCCATGTCAAGATACTTGCGTGAACCTCGCCATTGTCGGCGTACGAACCACACCGAGGCTGCAATTCCTACGTCGATGCCGAGGATAATCAAGAATTCGTTGTTTCCGCCAATCTGCCGACTCGACCACCCTGTTGATCTCTCTTGGTTGAAAAGACGCATGAAGAGCCAATTGCCGGAGTCGGATATCTCTGATAGTCCCTGTAAAATCTTCGTAAACCATCCCTCAGCAAGAATGATGTCATCTTCAAACATGCCAACGTATAATGCGCCGGTGGCGTAACATCGTTCGAGGGCGTAAGTGTAGTCGAAGACACCTTTTTCTTGATATCTTCCGTTTTGTTCGAGGTCGTTCAGGTGCTTCGTTTGTGTATCGTTGACGTCGTAGGTAAAAATGTCGTCGGCTGCATGGTTTAGCCACTGGTGGTTCCAGCCAGGATGGCGTCTTGGATCGGTTTCCGCTATTAGGATAGATATATGGAGGTCATCTCGTTCTTCTTTCGAAAGGCCATGGACCATACTCCCTATTGTCATCTGTTATCCCAATGAGCTTGAGCATGATCATTCATCTTGGGTAGCACTTACAGGGAGGTATTGTGTCTCACGCTTCACAGAGCTCAGTGCTACACAGAGAAGTTTGTTTCCATCTCGTGCTTTGCCCAGAGCCGGCCTTTTCAGGCCCGGATATGAGTCTATTAGCTTCTCGACTTCGGATTTGCGATGTTCCGAGTAACGCGTCTCGTATGCTCGTGCTTTATCGAAAAAGACACTCCCGGGGTCACGATAGAAATGAGTCTGGCCATACCAAGTCAGACATAAAAGCAGAGCGATGCATGTCGTTGCTTTCACGAGTAGACTGAGCATATTGAAGATATTGATTACTCTACAAGTCACAATAGAACATTCCCGGGATGATCTCAACTTGTATATTATTTAAGAGCCCCATAAGTTTCGCTCCTTCTCGGTAGTAATTACATGAACGGCGTGCCTGCTCAAGCTGATCAAAGTTTAATACTGAGCAATTACTAACATTTCGAACGCCGCGGCCAATGACGGATTTGAAGACTGCCGATTTTCGTATAATCCTACAACGCGAAGGATCTACACTTGTTTCGAAGGATGTTTAGTTTCAAAGTCCAGCCAATCAGAATATTGCTAGCGTTCAAAGGAAACGAAGCAGCCAGTCAGACGCGCGTCGGTGAAGATCACAACTAATGACGATGGTCTTTTATTAGGACGGCACTTTATAAATTTCCGATTCAAGACCGACGGATCCAGTAGAATCGTTCATGCAATATTCAACTGTGACTCGGAGGGTATCGTAAGGCTGGCTAAGCCACGAAGCTAAGGAGTCAGGACTCAAAGGGAGGAGAGAAAGCATTGGATCTTTATCCCAGGTGACAATAATACTTGGGTGAACTCAGTATAGATTCAATAGGCTTTAGATTAGGCATTTCTGGACCTTTGGTATTACCTTAGAATTTTCCTGCTCACAAAGGGTAGTGGGGTAGGATAATTTACTATGACCTCTGGTTGGCACAGTTTTCACATACAAGAGATACGGTGTGTTTGTGTATTGATAAAGACCCATATTATTTTGAGCTTTGTTCCCGTCTAGAGGGACTCACGTGGAAAATTACGAGTTTCATTGTTGGTTCTGCCAGTCATGTTCTAACATCTGAGGCTCTGACAAGAAACGCACAGTGACTAGTGAGATTCTGTTACAACTCAAAAGCACCCAAGGAGTTGACTTGTCTCTTAGCATCTGTGGCTTTATGGTGCCCCGTAGGCTGCAGCTTCTCTCATCTTGTCGAATGGTAAAATGCCATGCCAATGAGAAAATGTCATCCAGGAATATGTGAAGATGATGACCTGAGATGGCGAATCTACGAGGTAACATTCTGGTAAAGACGCCTTTTGATCATTTAATAATTATTCATTCCACTTCTAGTAGCTCAATAACACTGATCCATGTGCTGGTGAGCTTCCTATTCGCGAATTCAGTCGTTTTTAGCAGTATCCTCATCAGACAGCTTAACCTAGACTCTCGACTTTAACACAAGGAGACGACCTGAGATATCCAAGTAGGTGCCAGAGGTAGACAGACAAGAGGACTTTAAAGAGAGGTAAATGATGTCTACCACATGGGTCTATCTTTCGAGCTATTAACCATCACATACTGCCATGTTTCTTGAGATAAACGGAGTTGGATTGTCCTCCCTCAGCATCGGGGCTTTGATATACATATACTGATCTGACATCTTCATATCTAGTAATTCTTCATGTCATGATGCTCACATGGGCTATCGCACTTCACTATTAACTCTTTATACAAGGGTTATTAACTTGGAGAAGCTCGTTTCTAATCCAACCCGCCACTGAAGTTATCTTACAGACACCTTGAATTCTTGACAGTGTCTTCTCCTCGGACTGACTCACGGAAAACAGTCAAAGAGATAACAACAAGCCGTTTCTTTACCGTCCATTTTCGCCTTGCTCAGGTGGGACAACGGAGGCGCCAATGCTTGTAATTCGGCGCCCGCACCATCTGTTTACCAAGCAGGTATCACGAACCAAAGCGGCGACTCAACCATACATAACTCAGTGGCTTGAACCCAGTGAAACACTTCCAATAGCACCACGTGTAGTGCACTCAAGATAGCTCAGTCTAGAAGCTTCGGATGTCTCGGGACATGGTCTTCTAGACTTGTCGTCTGAATGCCAGTGGAGATAGCTGGGATGTTTTTGATCTTGCGCAACCGACCTTGCTACGCGTTTAACCCATGCTGTTTGGCCAAGAAAACATCACAAGGGATGACTAGTCTCTGCTACTAACAGAAGGCTCGAGCATAAACTTTAAGCCATGACAATGACATCCCTAGCTCAGAATTGAGAAACTACTCCATAATGCCTCAACGATAGTCTGTAGTCTGGAACCATTTACCCCAAATCACATCACCGTCGAATCACAACTCCATGACCCCAGTATCAGACTACCTTCGCGACGGAAGCGTAGTTCCGCGCGTTTAGAAAGTTGGAGTCAAAGCGTCCCCAATGCACAGCTAACATCTGATCACAGCCCCATAACACAAGATTAACGAAGGATTCATCTCAGCTGTACATCTCAAATCAGGTGATCTGAGGCCCCGTATTCTGGGGACACTGCAACTGTGGTATGACAGACAAGGTTAACACCTGGAGAAAGATTCAGATTATGGGGTTGAGATTTAAGATCTCGGACCTACGGAAACATCTGAGCTTCTTTATGGGGAAGATTACTCAAAAGCAGAGCATCAAAACAGCTCATCACCGTTTTTCATGATAACAATTTTTCACTATCATGATACCATCATCCCACATCCCGAAATGATCCGAGTAAAAAGCATACATGCTTATCAAGGTACAGGCGGAAGCATTCCACGTATTGGCAGGGGTAAAGGTTTGCCACAATTTGGAGAAAGAAGGGTTGCCAACGCGTGGAGAAGAGCTATGTATGTATGAGTTATAATTGGGAAATGTTCTCGAAAACGCTAGAGGTGCGGGCGCTTGGGATGATAGGACATTTTCGTTCGTGTCCCCAGTCTTGATGCATCGTCGGAGTCTGGAACCGTAGCACTTGGTAACTCAGTTACATTTGCGCTCCCGACATTTCCCATACGCTGTGTCTCTGACACAGACCCTAATCTCTCACTGTTGAACAAGTGCAACAGCCCCCAGATACCCCAGATATCAGTGGAAAGTCAATATTTGCTTTGACCTCGGGCATACGAAACCCCCCAGCTAGACTAGAGGTATATCGTATCGTTCCCCTCAGGTGGAGGTTGGAGATATCGTACGAGCCGCCACTAGAACGTCGAGACTTTGGGGGTCAAGAACCAATCAGTGCGATGAGGAGTGCGTCGACTTTTCTAGCCAATTACTTTGTTGGGTTAACGCTGATCGGAGGTTGTGACTAAAGAAGCAGATGCGGCCTAGCCCCGCGATTCAATCTCCAACCGAGGAGGGAATCCTTGTTCACTTTGGGGAAAAGACGGAGGGAAGATTGACTCGGTGGACTCGACTCGTAAAGCTTTGACATTCTGTGTTGTCTCTTATCTCCAGAAGCCTTTGGTGAAGATTCGCGATAACTTGGCTGACCTTGAGCGACAAACGTGCCAGAATACCGTTGCTGTTGGTGGTAGATGAAGTCGGCTTCAATGCGACGGATTTCCTCATTTAGAAACCGTCTCGGCGCCAAGGCGATTATTTCCCGAGTCAGCCAAGACGCACTTAGTGAGGTCATCCCGTCGAAATGATCGCCAACCAAGAAAAACAGTCGGACTGCAAAAGTGACTGGCGAAAGAGGGACGATGTTACAGAAGTGCCACGGCGATCAACTTCCAGAACAATCCTAACTCACTCACACAGACGATGCATGTAAGCATGGACCAACGAGGGATTAAACCAACAACCGCCCGTCATGGGTCATCGTTACACCTCCAAGTTCACTGACCTCGGACCCTAGATGTGACCAAGAAAAACACCAATACCTTTTCACCTCCAACGCCAAGTGTCACTTATCGAGATGGAGACTCGGCATGTATCTCCCCCAATTCTGCCTCCACTTGCTTCTGTTTTCTCTGTAGTGAGTTACAGCGTAAGCGGGGACTGTGAAGAAAAAGTTCTGCCTACGTTCTGCCCTTGCTAGTTTTAGGTGTTAGTTGTCTCTCCCCGCAGAGCCAGTGGGTGTGTTAGGCCCCATATTTCACAGTGCAAGGTAAGCTTAACAGGGAGCCTTAAAATGTTATGCCAAACCCTAACGTTAAAGTGGTATAAGCGTAAATTCCGGGGTGATCGGCAGTTACACTGAGAAGCACAGCGGTGCCGTATTGCCGAACAGGTCTGGCTCGGCCTCTCCGCACGTCTTGGAGGTGTCCACCTTTTGTTATGTGTGCGAACGGGGTTGTCATCTTGGTGATTAATCCCATGTGACCAATTGTGTTTCATGGCTTCCAGCCCTCTTTTGGTGGGTGGTGGAGTTATACAGCGTCATAGGATATGGCGAGAGGGGGATATGTCATATAACGAGATAGCAAAAACAAGACAGCACTGCAAAAAAATGATTGACTACGTAGTATTATTATCACATTGTTTTTTCTAAACCCGTACATTCGTATAAACTTGCGGATCCGTTGTCATCCTGTTCTCCCCCGCATACACACACAGACAACAAACTCCCAACCTTGATCCCAGTCAATAAACCAAAATCCTTCCTCCCTCCGTTCTCACCCGGCTCAACAAATGACAACCCCTTCTCCATCCCCATACTTCCTTCGCTCTGCGGGGAACAGAACAAGGCTAGGGTGGTCACCTCACTTTCTGTTCACGGGCATGATCCGCTAGACGAGTACCCCAACTTCGAGACCCATCCCCACGTCTACTGTAACTCTAGGGTTTTGTGTTGGTGCGACATGTTACCATTACACTGCATGATATGGGGACTGGCTAGTGATGCTGTAATCGGAGATAACACATTAAGCTTGTTGCTGTGATCTGCGGCCGTGGCTGGCGTTGCGCAAAAAAGGATATAAATCCCCCCTCTTCTCCCCGTAAACTCAATTCTCCCCAACCATCATCCCCTCCCAACTCTCTCCCCCCTACAAGACCTGTATAAGCATCTTTACAATGGTCCAGCAACCATCTGCAGGCGAGCCCGCTGGCCCCGTGGTCAAGGGTGTCATTCCCACAGCCAAGCAAGCTCTCAGTGATCTCTTCATCTGGAGGCAGCGCGTTGTGATCACCAACGAGAATGGTGAAGAGACCACTGAGTGGCGGGACCCAGATCCCATCAAGAACCCCATCAGTCTCATGGCTCAGCTTTCTGGCAAGGATTGGATCTTCTTCCTTGTGGGATTCTGCGCCTGGACTGCTGATGCTTTCGACTTCCACGCTCTGTCAATCCAGACCAAGAAGCTGGCGGCCTACTATGACACCAGCAAGACCTCCATTACCACCGCTATCACCCTCACTCTTCTCCTTCGATCTGTCGGCGCAGCCATGTTCGGTCTCGCTGGTGACAAGTGGGGTCGCAAGTGGCCCATGGTCTTCAACATGATTATCCTTGGTGTTCTTCAGATCGCCACCATCTACAGCTCAACCTTCCAACAGTTCCTCGCCGTGCGAAGTCTCTTTGGTCTCTTCATGGGTGGAGTCTACGGCAATGCTATCGCCATGGCTCTTGAGTCGTGCCCGTAAGTCAAACCTACCCCAATTGAACTTCATCATGCCAAGTTTGCCAAGTTTTGGAGAATGTTTTTTATTTCCGTGCTAATATCGCTCTAGCTCCAACGCTCGAGGCTTGGTATTTTGCAACAGGGCTACTCTTTCGGCTACGTCTTGGCTGCATGCGCCAACCTTGGCGTTGGAGGTAGCACTGAGAGTTGGAAGACCGTTTTCTGGATTGCTGGTAAGTTATCATCGCCAAAGCCTAGCATTTGATCTTTACTAACATTGATCAGCTGGTATCTCAATTGCCGTCGGTATCGTTCGTATCTTCTTCCCCGAGTCCCAACAATTCCTCGAAGCCCGCGCCAAGGGCAAGCAGTCTTCCACTCCCGGTGCCTTCTGGGCAGACTGCAAGAAGATGCTTATCGCTGAGTGGAAGATGTGTGTTTACTGTTGTTTCCTCATGACTTGGTTCAACTACTACTCGCACACTTCTCAAGACTCTTACACTACCTTCATGCTGACGCAGAAGGAACTCAACAACTCTGCTGCTTCTCGTGCCTCTATTCTCATGAAGACTGGTGCTTGTGTTGGTGGTACGATCATTGGATACCTCAGCCAGTTCGTTGGTCGTCGCCGTGCCATCATCTTCTCGGCTTTCATGTCCGCCCTCATGATCCCAGCCTGGATTCTCCCCACAACCGAGAGAGGGCTGAGTGCTTCTGGTTTTTTCATCCAGTTCTTCGTCCAGGGAGCCTGGGGTGTTATTCCCATCCATCTCAACGAGCTGTCGCCCCCTGCCTTCCGATCTTCATTCCCTGGTGTCACCTACCAGATCGGTAACATGATCTCATCTCCCTCCGCCCAGATTGTCAACGCCATCGCCGAAAAGACATTCGTCACACTCAAGAACGGTGACAAGGTTGAGGCTTATGGCCCTGTCATGGGTATTGCCACTGCCATCATTGCCCTCGGCATCATGTTCACCACCATGTTTGGTCCTGAGAAGCGTGGCCGTGCCTTTGAGCATGCTGTTGCTGGTGTCCATGACGAAAACCTTCCTCAGCACCAAAAGAAGGACATTGAGACTGCCAGTGTTGAGCAGGTAGAGATGGATGAGAGGAACAAGAACAAGGAGGAGGCCTAAATGGCGTGGCTGCTCAGAAGCAGAGAGCTTAGACATGACACTTCAACTTTGCAGAGATACAGTATCAATAAACCATGAATACAGCCATCAATGACATAATTCTTTCCTCTCCCTCATAAAACTCATAGCTTTTTGTAGTTTCTTAATATTTTGGCAATAACGCCATGATGTTCAGTCTCCGCAAATTCTGCTGCATTGTGACACCTTGCGTCAATTGTCTCAGGTTCTTCGTCGTTCTCCAACAAAAGATACACCATATCAAGTCGACCATGCTCTGCTGCTCCTTCGAGTGCTGTCCTTCCATCAATATCGGCTCCTTGAGCGCTGGCACGGGCCCCATTCTCTAGTAGGAAAGCGGCCATCTTGATGTTGCCATTGATCGCGGCATATTGAAGAGCAGTTGCCCCTCCTACAGTCGCAGGTGCTGCATTGACAGTCGCTCCATTTTCAACGAGGTAAGAAACGATTTCGTAATTCCCATGTTTCGAGGCAAGTTGAAGAATTGTAGTCGCCCCATCAACAGTGAGACTTGTGTCGACCGAAGCGCCGCTTTCGATGAGAAACATGGCAACCTGTGTATGATTACTGGCAACTGCAAGCCCCAGAGCTGTTGCGTTGTAATAAGGGATAGGTTCTCCGTTGACCGAGGCTCCATTTTCCACAAGATACTTAACAATCTCGATGTGGCCTTTTACCGAGGCATACTGAAGAGCTGATCCGAGATGGTTGGCCGATTTCTCAATATTGGCCCCTCGGTCGACGAGTCGCTTTACCAATCCCAAATCCCCAAGGCTAGCTGCTGTTTGGAGTGCGTTCTGCAGCGATCCGAGAGCATCAACGTCAGCACCTTTTTCAATAAGACGCTCAAACAGTTCCACGTTTCTATTGCCGACAGCCAATTGAAGTATGCTGGTTCCAGCTGAGGAAGTCTTCACGTTGGCGCCAGCTTCAACAAGCAACACCGCCATCCTTGTGTTGTTGTTACGAACGGCCACTTCGAGTGCAGTCATCCTGCTTCTTGAAGTATTGATGTCAGCGCCTGCTTCAATGAGAAGCTTGGCTAGCTCCAGTCTGTTATTGTCGACTGCTAGTTGAAGTGCAGTCCTTCCAGTTGAAGAATCCACGTCGGCGCCCGCTGCAAGAAGTAATTCGCATCTCTGCATAGTATCGTGTTCTCTGAGCCATCCTCTTGCGACTTGTTCAAGCGGCGCCCCCCATATTGAGAGCTGGTTGACGTCTGCACCGTAGTGTATAAGTGCTTGGACCGTCGAGAGCGAGACTCCTCGATCGAAAGCAAGCCCAAGTGCAGTTCGTGTGGCTCGACGGCCCATCGCATTTGGATCTGCACCTTTGGTGAGAAAAAAGATAGCCGCGCTTTCATTGTTTTTCTCAAGGGAAACAAGAAGCGGTGTTTGGTCACCATCAACTAAACAGTGTATGTCTGCTCCTTTGTCAACAAGGCTTTCTATAAGGCTGTTGCCAGTTTGACGTATTGCCTGCTTTAATGGCATTTCATGTCTGGAATCAGAGCAACAGCCTCTGTGACATACGACCAGTGATTGTTGGTTAGGGTTGGCACCAGCATTAATTAAACGTCGTGCCATGTAGTCGTCGCGTTGGTGCAATGCTAGCCAGAGAGGTGTGGGGTATCCAGGCTGAGCACAGTCGAGCTTGGACTTGACAGAACGTTGTATCAACAAGTCGAACGTTCTCCGATCTCTATACCATATACAATCGTATATCATTGAGCATATATCTTCTTGTTGTATGTTAGATAAGCCGGGATCGAGAACCTCAATGACGTGTGGCAAACCCTTACGGAGGGCGAGTTTGATTGCTGACAGGATAAAGTTCTTGGGCCATTGTAGCCCAAGGCGTTTCCAAGACACCATGACCGTGTCCAGAAGTTTTATGTTGCCTGTAGAAATAGCTTCCGACAAGTAATTCGTCCCATCGACGAGGTTGACATTCCCTCCTTGACTCCCGAGCTCTGAGAATACATAATCCACAAATCGAACAGAGCCAGACTTTAGAGCGACGCTGAAAGGATCAAACCCAGTCTTTTCCGAGGCAGAGGCGAAAGGGTCGCTGCCCTTCCTTAGCAAAAGCTTGAAAAGTTCAAGGTCTCTGCGACAAGCTGCAATTTGTATTGGTGTTCTCCCTCCTTCCTCAGGCAGAGCATCTAGATCTGCTCCTCGACTCAACAAGTATTCGATCCGGTCTGTGTTCTCATATATATATCTCCGTTGACATGCTATTTGTAATGGCGTTGCCCTGGTCGGATGTCGAAAGTCGATGGCGGCGCCTGCATCTAGCAAGACTTTGGTGATGTCGTCCCTGCCGTGCCGGACCGATAGCTGCAACGGAGTCAAGGACCCTGACACAAATGGGCCCGTCCTCTTGAGAATGCCGGGCTCGATATATTCATCTAGGGCTGCTCCGTTTTTTATTAGACATTTGACAATATCGGCAGCGCCTATGCATACTGCGAACTGGATGGGAGTAAGGAAATGGTCTTCGTGAACGACCAGGAGCTCATTTCTCAGGAACATAAGATCCGCATCCTGAATTTGGTCAATGCATAAGCTCGAAGTGACTCCCGCTTCAATCAACATGTTGAACGCGTTTAAATCGTGATGGTTGATTGCAAAGTATATCATCGAAAGGCCGCCCATTGGTAACAACCTTGGGTCTGCTCCAGCCTCTAGTAGTCGTCCCACGAGGTCCCAGTTCTGCTCTCTGGCAGCCTCGATCAGTGGTTTCTGAGGTCCATAGTTTGGATCTGCCCCAGCATCGATCAGCATGTCTACAATTGTTCCACCGCGATGTAACGTAGCAGCGTGACTGAGAGGGCTTCCGAGTGTTTCCTCGTTGTTGTTTTGCATCGTTCCATCTGGATCCGCTCCAAAGCGGAGAAGTAGCTGAACTGCGGCATGGTTTTCCATTGCCACAGCTGTGTGGAGTGCAGAGTATCTGTAATCGTCCGGATCGATACTGTTGGGACTGACTCCAGACTCGAGTAAGAAACGCATGAACTCCCTTCCTTTGCGTCCTTCAACTCTCAGCGCCACAAACAGAAGATTTACTGCAAATATTTCGACAGTAGGTCCCCTCGTAGTAAGTAGATGCTTCATTTTGATGAGAATACCATTCGAGATGGCAACCTTGAGAAGGCTGTAGGCGGAGCTTTTGGTTTTAATCAGATTATTGGAGCAAAGAAACACCAGCGACTCGAAAACTTGCAACCATCCTGGCTCTCGTTTTCGGGGGGTTTTCACAGGATTCTCCAATATTGGCACCAGTTCAAACAGCCTCTTCCCTGTTATGTCAAGGTATTTCGAAAATTCATCGGAGACGATTGCCATCAGCTCTGGCACTGGCAGACTTCCAGTAGCCATCCTCCCGGCGGTATGGGCGTTGAGTGGCAACACACCATTAAAGTCTAGCAACGGATTTTTTATTGGGCCGAATGATAATGTTTCACTGTTGTTACCTGCGTTGTGTCATTATTAATATGGGATAGTTGAGCTAATACAAAACTTACTTCGGTTATTGAAGCCTTCCTGGTAGTTCAACCACGGGAGACTGTTGATGAGAACAGCCCTGGTGTTCGACGATGGCGGTGTAGAAGCAACCACCCCATATGCGCCGGTACTAACGACTTCATAAACACAGTAAATTAGCAGGTTTCTGTGTTCAAGCAAGATGCACCTACAATCTTCATCGACTTGTGAGACATGATATCTTCCCAACTCCTTCTTCATCCTCTTCTCTGATATGACTTTACCATCGATGCTGAGTTGGCTTATCTTTCCCTCAGCCTCTCGCTTGGTGACTAAAGCGCTCGCATGCTGCCATTTTTCTTTAGTGTAGTTCTTTTGCAGCTTCCAGTTGACGTTCACTTTGCGAATATATTGGGGCTTTCTGTCCTATGATCAGACATGTCATAAGAAACTTGAATGAATCGTACCTACGTAGCATGGAACCCATATTCGGCCATGATCTGGATGACCTCGTCGAGAGTCTTGTCTTGGTCGACGTACAGTTCAGTTATGCGAGGCCTCTGTGCTTCCCACAGGGCGGGAGGAATTCTTGGTGCTTGTGGCATGTTGGTGAAAAGATTCAGTAAATCACTCTTGGAATAGAAACCTTTCAGAAATTGCAATTGCGAAGGGCATTGTGTTGGAGGTTGAAGATATGGATGGGAGGTTCAAGACCTTTAAGTACCAACGCAGACAAGAACTTTGCCAGCAGACTTTCGAGTAGGTACTCCAAGGAAGTTACCCGGTCAAAGCTGCCCGGGCTCTGACCAAAATTCGCGTTTGATACGTACTGTTTCAGAGCCTGGGATGATTTCCATGGTGGGCCTAGTCATCATGCACCAGCGCTCCAATGAGGCTGATTCCTCATGTCTCCGATTGGTAGCCAAAATTCGCGTTTCCTCAATCACATCTGCTATGCAGCAATGCAGGCCAGGGTCTGTAGTGCCAATACTCAACTAATTTCGAGAGCGTTCTTGTTTTGCGGTGACCGCAGATCAAGGACGGGCTGTGACCAAGACAGTCTTTAAGGTAAGGTAGATTGCCCCATCTGACACTTTGGGGCCCCGGAATGTGCAGCTCGAATACATCAAAGTGATCTGAGATACAAATATAGGCCAGTCTCGTCTTTGTTCAGTTGTGAGGTCCACAGAGGTGAACATAAGATATGGTTTTTATGACCGGGTTGGGGTTCTTAACCGGGTGGTTTCATACAATTCGATAACAGTGCCAATGATTCCGCGATGTACCATGGCGAACACGAGCCGTTGAGTCATGATGCTTTGAATCAATCAGAAATACCTAGAAGCATGGAAGAGGGGCGATAGGTTGGCCAGAATTCGCGTGTTCATGTCTTACCCAAATCACAATACCATGCGCCACCGCCGCCAGGACTGACAAGGAGCTCGGGTATCGGAGCCACAGAAGAATCAGCCAAGCTCAGCCTTGAGAAACGACGTAGGCCTGCATACTACCCAGTCTAGTCTCGTAGTAGCTTTCTTTTTCCCTTTTTGTGCACGTAGGGGGATTGTTTGCCAAAATTCGCGAAGTTTTGGGACGCCTATATATCATCTCTGGCTTCCACATACTTCACGTTTGACATGTTTACTTTACTTTTCCTGTTACAGAACTGCCCCTTGAACTTCTCAACTACTCTATTTTTCTGTTGGATTAGAATTACAGTCCTTCAAGTACAAGTCTCGCAATATGGCCCTCCCCGTGGAGGTCATAGTCGCAATCGTTGGCGTGTTAGTCAACGCCCCCACCTTCATCCTCGTCTTCTGGCACTGCTTCCGCAGAAGAACACCGTCGAATTCTGGTCGAAGCCATGGTACATTTTTTCTTTTATTTATATTTTGCTGTGTATTTACTGACAAGGCTTTACAGAAGGGGCCCTTCTTCCTCAATCTCCTACTGTGCAGCCTCGACGTTTAACATTCGACACTCAATACGCTGTAGCATTTCCATGCACGATACCTCTCATCAACGTCCCGAGTCTCCGTCTTTGACACAATACCACACTTGATATTCTCAATCAGATTACGGCATATATCCAATGGCTATCCTCTACGCAACAATCGCAGACAACGAAAGCAATTTGGCGAGCTTTGACACTTCTTATATAGACACAATACACAGGTTCATCACTCCTTGTCACTCCTCTTCAAAGTAGTCTTAAATCCCAACAACTCAACCTCCCCAGCCTTTCCATCCTCACTCTCAAACACCATCTCATCCAACCCCAGAAACTCATATGCAGCTCTATCTACCATTCCCCAACTCATACAGCTCGCATCCTCCCAAAACAACAAGCCCTCCTGCATACCAATCTGACTCGCCGTACCAATTCTAAACATTGCTCTCCACGCTGTCTTATTCCCCGCTTTAAGATCTGTAGGATATAGTCGTCCAGAGAGTGCGATCTTGGGTACGTTGGGGTTGAGCACAGAGAGGTAGTGAAGCCAATGTGTTGAGACGTCTGTTCCGCGGACTGTCCACTTTGTGATGCTTAACCCTGGACCTTCGTCGTCAACATCTAGAATGAGGGTCGAGTTTGTGTCTTCATTGGTGTATGTCCCTGCAAATGCCTTTTTCGCTTGGTCTTTGCCCGCTGCTTCAAGAGCGGGCACAAGGGCTTTTGCGATCATTGAGAAGAAGACGTAGGGAAGACCTCCAGCATTCTCAGGTCCTCCCACCAATACGCTTATAACTATACCATAGTCCGGAATCATTGAAAAAATGGAATGATAAGTTCCTATGTCGCCTCCTTTGGTGTAGGCGGTGACCACCCGTTCGTCAGAGGTCAGCTTATTCGATCGCACAATCTCCCATGGCGCGCCGATAAACTGTCCCCTCCCACCCGTAAAAGTCACAGGCTTGAGCCACTCGTTTGTTTCCGCCAGGTCCAAGAACTCGTGCTTGAGAATAGAAGATCCGAAGGCGAGGAGGTCCTTTATTGATGAGTAGAACGAGCCACCCCTGTACAAGTCAGCTAGATACTAGTACTCACGGACATGATCTGACTTACGGGCTAAGGATGCCGATAGAGCTATTCCAGAAGATATCGTCAGGTCCAATGGCTCCCACGGAGTCATCGGGCTTTGCATAAGTCGTGCTGTTCATCCCCGCGACATCAAGAACATTCGTCTGCACAAAGTCTTCGAACGACTCTCCCGAAACTCTCTCTATGACTAGGCTGATAACGAAGAAGGCGATGTTCGAGTACACAGGATTGCTCCAGGGTGCAAAAGTCGGAGGTCGTTTGCCAAAATTATACCAGAAGTCTAGCCACGTAAGCCAAGTCCATGTAAGTTTAATGGTTTTTACTCACCTTGGGATTCACAAGGAGGAATTCCAACAAGACCAGCACATCCCAAGACATCGTGCGGAACAGGAAGACCGAGGTCAGTCCAATTCCTGAAGCTCGTCAAGTCCGTCACCACTAACACATATCAGTATCTCACTTCTCATTGAACGCAGAACTCACAGTCAGCAGGCAGGCCTCCCATGTGCGAAGCAAGAGCCTGCAGCGATACCTTATCCCAATCAACAGTCGTAATCGCATTATTCTCACTCTGCTGCTTATTCAACTTCCTCAATTCGGGAACATATTTCGTCACCGGGTCATGCATGCCCACTCCCTTGAGTTTAAGCGCAGCGAGGGTAGTATACGTCTTAGAGATACTGCCAATGCGATAAACCGAGTCGGCATCGATCTTGCTCACGCCTCGAGGATCGAGATTCTCTGGCGTATGATGAAAATCCAGCAATGGTTTGTCTTCGTAAATTGACGTGACACCGACCGAGACAGCTGTGCTGTGCAGGAGGCTCGAATAGGCCTTTATAGTCTCTGTGATAGCTTCAATGGCAAGTTTCACACTTTGATGTGAGCTTGGGTTTGTTGGTGCAGGGAGGACGGGGCCAATTGGCGGACAATGGTAGTTCTTTGCAGCGAGTACATCGCCAGTGAGTAAAAGCAAAAAAGAGAGAGGCTGCACTTGGATCTTCATCATGCAAGTCACTCAAAGACTGAAGCTGAATGCAGGACTCGATCCGCTGAAAATGAATGCGGTGATTGAGCTTTATATAAATAAGACGGCGCGTTGTCCTCCCGCAAGGTACATAATCCCCCGCATAACATCCTGGCCACTATGCAGTCCTCGACTCACAATTCCTTGGCCTGGCGATCATGCTCTTTATCCCACTTACCCATTTAGGCATCATCCTGCGCCGAATAATGTTGAGAGTATTCTCAGCTACAAGACAAGTAGGTGTTTATAGGCAAAGATACACAGGCGAGAGGAGTCAAGGAACGTGAGCCTAATCCTCAACGGCAACCATTCTTTAATCTCAAAGCTTTAGAATCATCTCGAGAGGTCTATCAAGAGACGAGCATGGCTTCCTGGTCACTAATACGCCCACTTAATCTTGGCCCCCAAAGTGATTCAGTGGTTTAGTGATTCAGTCGCTAGCCAACAATGAAGAGGTCACAAAGTAATGAAACCAATAACCGAGAAACCAAGTTATTCCCAAGATTTTTAACTAATAAAACTCGTGTTTCGTGCAGGAGTGCAACTAATCTTCCCGCTTTATAGGATCCGTCCGCCACCACCGCTAACCATCCATGGTCCAAGGCTGTATAAATATTGTAATCACTTTAAAATAGTACCTCTTCCCCACGCGTCATATGGTAGTCCTCGGGGCACGGATCGTTTTGTTGGAGGATGAGTCGGGTGGGTTTTCTGAACTGTGTCTTGCAGTATTGTCATCGCCATTGGCGTCTAGGTCCTAGACCATCCGGGTCTGCAATTGGTTGTTCTCCTCCCTCAGTGTTTTCAACTGCTTCTCAAACTCCTTATTGACCCAGTCCCAGTATCCTGTCCAGGTACTGGCGGCACCAGCGTTACTGGTAGCTGCCCCGGCGTTACCAGTCATGGCCTTCATCTTCTCTCCTAGGAGCGAAGTCACTCTGAGAATGCTCTTGTTGGCTTCCTCTTGTTTCTCCACGTCCTGCTTTACAGCATTATCCTTGAGCTTCACGGAGAGGACAGTTCTGTACGCCTCAGCGATCGAGTTCAATCGTCGAGTTGTCTCATCGGGGTCGATCACGATCAGCTTGGTCACCATGAGATTGCAGAGCTGCCTAATATCATTATCATCCTTGAGACCAGCGACGACACGATCGTAAAAGTCGATATTATTGATGCGACTGAATGCAGTCTCCATCAAGGCGTACAGTGTCTCATACGCGCTCTGCTACAAGTCAGTTCCTGTTCACAACGAGTTGATTGTAAACGCACCTTTCGGACCTCAAGGCCATCGTCGACGGTGTGCTTGAAAGGACCCATCATCACTTCCTTCACAAGTTCCTTCTTAATGACCGATTCTTGCAGAACAAATGGCATTAGTTCTCCCAAGTGCGGGTGGATTAGATCTGGCTTCGATCGAGCAGCTGTAGTGAGTGTGATCATTGCCAGTCGGCGAATATCCATATCAGAGTCTTGTAGCATTGTCAGCAGCATCTGAATCAGAACCTCCCGTAGCATCACGTCCAAAACCTCGTCACTTTCGGGAAGGGTATAGCGAACAGCTTGAACAGCCATTCCTCGAATACCCAAAGACTGGTCCTTCAGGAGAGCCTATGAAGACTTAGAACAGTCAGAATGGAAGGGTTTGAGTATGCGTACCTGAAGGCGTGGAATGAAAACGGCAGGGTCGAGTGTAACAAGTCGTCCAACACATTCAGCACAAACGACTCTGTTGTCAGCATTGTCGGAAGCCTTGAGAAGCTCGTCCCAGATAGCTGGGGCGTAGTTTCGCAGGTCAGTAGACTGTGCAGAGATCGATTGCAGGATTTCCTTGATGGACTGAATAAGGAGATACTGAGTGTGTCCGCCTTTCTGCATGGTCTTCAAGATGACGGGAAGAAAATCCGGAACATTGCCGGAACCTGCCTGGCCAAGAGCCACGGCTGCCGAGAGAGAAACCTTGTCTGGTTCCTCGTGGAACTGGTCCAAGAAAAGATCAGGCTTCATGGTCGAGCTTGTTCCGAGTCTCTTTCCGGCTTCACCTAGAACAGCCAGTGCAAGACTGACTCGGGCTTCGTCGTTCGTTTTAGCACTTGTATAGAGCTCCGTGACAAAGCTATCAAGCTTGACACCAACTGAATCTCCACCGGTAACGAGCAGAGTGCCAATGACTTTACCAACGACAGGAGGATCACCTGCAACGCTGACGTTTTTCAGAAGTCCCTGCATGAGCCCCTGGCCAACTCCGCTCTCGCCAATATTGCTGACTAGCACAAGAAGTTGGTCAAGAACGATTCCTGCGTGATGTTCCTTGAGCAGCTGCGAGAGGGCATCGATCATCCCATCAGTGACCACCAGCTCAGGGTGCTCGGGCACCAAGCTGGCAAGGATAATTAATGTCGGTCCAAGGAGATGCGCGTCGCTGTTAACGATGATAGGCATCAATTCGGTGACAATTCCTTGAATAGTGTCAGGTTCGAGTTGACCCTTCGTGGCGGGCGACAAGACAAGGTTACGAAGAGCAATAATACTGGAGCCACGGAGCGACCGATTTGCTTTTCGTAGTTGTGCTGCCAGTTCCAAACTAACATCCTGAACCCATGCCTTGTCCAGTTGTTCAGGGGTCCGGGCATAACGGGCAACGTTCTCCACAGCGCGGACAGCAGCAAGGCGAGTAGTCTCATTCTTCAGTCTCTCTTGGAGGACTTCCAGAGCAGCCTTTACCTTATCCTCAGAGAGAAGGGAAGATCCCTCGGAGGTTGAAGTTCGCGAAACAAGGACTCCCAATGCATGAATGGCGCGTTGGCGAACCTCGGCATCGGCATCCTGGGCGGAAGACCTGTCTATAATGACGGTATAAAGCTTTTCCAGCTCAGCCTTGTACTTGGAAGCAGCATTACGTGACCGTGGTGAAGTAATCGTCTTGATCAACTCCTCAACGGTGCGGATAGCCTCACTTGAGATCTTGTAGAAACGGTTGTTGGCAGCAGATGCAACACCATCGACAATCTTCGTAAGATAGGGCTGTAGAATAGTTGACGAATGAGTCTTGGCAATGTCACTGATCATGCTAAGAGCAGTGATTCTCAACGTGCTTGGGGTCGCTGAAGAGGAGCCGGAATGGGACGCCACTTGAGTCGAGGCAGTTACAGCACCAGTAGGCTGGATAGCCTCAATTATAGGCCCAATGACTTGGTCAAAGTACTCGGCCAATCCGCCGTGTTGAACTGAAACTATGTCATCCAGAAGCTTTATGACAGCCTGCTTGGTAGGAATAGTCTTGCCCTTGAGTTGCTTGGTGATTGCCTTGACGATAGACGGTGTAAGGCGAGCCAAGTCAGCTCGTGGACCGCTAGGAGGAATTTTCTCCAGGACTGGTGAAACCAATCCAGATCCTGACATGAATTGAGACGCAGAAGCACCTCCCCCACTACTCTGGCGTCTTCGTTTCCGGCTGATGGGGATGCGGGTCTCGGATTCTGGCTCAAGATCGTCTGGGGAGAGGTCTGTTGTGGGAAGTCCTTCACTAGTCTTGCGAACCAAGAGCGAAAGTGCCGAAATAATCTCAAGGCGAACGTTCTCCTCTCGTTCAGAAATACGTTTGACAAGATGAGGTGCCGTCTGGTTGTAGAGAACACCGTTCTCAAGCAAGTCACCGCTACCACGTGTTGAGATAACTGTGTAGATGGTCTTTGCAGCGCATCGTCGAACCTTCCAGCTAGCGTCATCATCGTCGTCCTCAAAGCCATCATCGGCATCGAATTCGTCGTCCTCATCCATTTCTTCGTCTTCCTCTTCATCCTCCATATCCTCGTCCTCGTCATCCACGTTGTAGTTGGGGTCATATTTGAGATATCGCAGGCAGGCTTCTATGGTTTCATCTGTGAACGGGCGCATCTCTTGGGGGCATGATGCCAAGAAGGCATCTAGGGCTACCAAAGCAGCTTCTCGGACCTCGTTGAAATCTTGCCCAAGATCGTCTCCGTCGCTAAGAGCATCGAGATGTTCTTGAAGCTCCTCCTCACTAAGTGCCTTGATGATCAAGGGTGCAGCACTTGCAAGATGGGGTCCAAATCGTGCGGGAATCGACCGGGCCATACTACCGAGGATCGAGATGTATAATCTCCTGGTAACAGGGCTGATTTGCTTCGTTAGACCAAGGGTGATTCGCCTGACTACTTCTTCCAAGTGCTCGTCAGACAAATAGACTGCGAGCATAGATATAGCCACGACAGCCCTCTTCTTGACAACTGATGTCCCTTTCTCGCTTTCAAGTAGCTGAATAACAACCTCTTGCATAGCCTCTACTTCAACCTGGACGAGCATAGGTCCAAAGCATCGGACAACCTCAATCAATACATCGACAGCTTCTGCGTTGAGGTCGCCTTCATTTTGTAGGAGTCCCTCGGGGACAGGAGGAAGAGGGACCTTGGGGTTCTTTGGGACCTGAGTTTTGGGGCCGGGTCCAATAAGCCGGGGGATCAACACGCGGCTGATGGCGCTATATGCTTCCCCCACATCGTTTGTTGGTGGGATGCCTGGAACTGGTCGAGGGAGAGCAATTATGACATTTCGCAGTGCAAGTGAAGGAACAGCATTGTCCACGGAGTTCTTAAGCTTCAGCGACGAGAGCTTCTCGATCATGGGAGCGATAACGGGTGTCGGGATCTTGCCCACAAATGGGCCCAGGCTGATTGCCGTTAGCACTTCATAGATTGGTCTGTCTGCTCAACATACCACTTCACTGCGAGGTTCTGCACCTCACCATTTTGATCGTCCAACACCTTGATGAGACTATCAACAGTACGAGCGGCGATATTATAGTCGTGGTGCAGAAAGTCCGGTTTAGCGATATTCAGAAGTTGAAGTAAATCGTTTAGGGCCATGAAACGGAAGTCGGGGTCATTATCACTGAGCTTCGTAACGTGGCCCATCACCGCCTGCGGCGTGGCACTGATTGTACCAGAAGCCATACTGAGCGAGCTTCACGATGGTATGAGCTTGATGGTTTCAGATCATAAGCGCGGGGTAACCGATGGAGGGGTATTGAAGAAGCTGATAATGTAGAAGTAGAAGCTGCAGTCTTGGTGCGTTACAAGTCAAAGATAATGAACTCGAAGTAACAGAAATGCTATTCGGATTGATTGGTACAAAGATTGAGAGTTTGAGCTTCCTCTAGGCAGGCGGAAGAAGGTCGGAGCTGTCGAGGTGGTGCCCCGCTATGACATCCGAGCTGTCACCCCAGTCGCGGGACGGTCGTTGGTGGTGGTTCGGCATTTCTATTGATCCGTAAACAACGACTACACCACGTCGAGGTATAGGGTATTTCCATTGGGTTATCACAGGTTCGATGAACTACACCTCATGTAACAGAATGCGCAATGGTATGACTCCAGGCCAGCCAGTGTTACTTCAATGATTCGTCTGATTCACTCATGTTGCTACACTAAATGAGCTGAGCCGGAGCTGACCCACAGTCATTAATGACTGGTCAAATATCGTTCACTGTATGCACAAAGAACAAATGCTCAACCCACTGGTTCAAATGATGAGTATCAGAGCAAATTTGTGCTCGAATGTCTGGTTACAATTCAAAGCATCTCCAACAGTTACTCACAAGCTCTTGAGCAGTGATGTTGCCTTCAATCGCAGCGTTTGACGACTGAATCAGGACGACGGATTGCCTATAAGAAGCACGCTCTTAGAACATGTCGACTCTCTCATGTCCTCAAGATCTTCTGACTATACAGCAGGCCCACGATTATCACTTCAAAGCATTATAAAGTTGACCTACCCTCTTAAAACATGCGCCTCCCCCTAAGTTTGGTCTGCCTCCTCTCGCTCGCGGCCGCAAATCCTGTGTCTCGCAACCCCTCAAGTCAGGAGGGCGAATATACCTGGCAATGTGGCAAGGTGGGATACTTCTCAGCAATGTTGAATTCTTCCTCTCTAATAAAATATTACAGACAGCTCCATACAATTCATTGGATTGCAGCAAACTCCTTCATTGGATGAAAGATACTTCCAAAACAGGCTGGTTCGGTATTGGAAAAGCCGATCACTTAACCCAGTACTGGGGTTCTTGCCAAATCTATATAATGACCGGGCCTCTCGGGCATTTTGCCTTCGAAATCCAGCAGGATGAATTCGTCGATGTTATAAATCGGGGGATGACGCGCGAATGCCAGGATGAATGGGCACGGGTAATGGTTAATCCACACAACAACACTTGGGCAGCCTTTCTAACAGAGAAGGGCTGGGAGCCTAACCATGGATTTTGAGAGAAAGGGAGCATTCCTATTTCCGTTAACTTGAGATAGCCATTCAATCAACTACTCATTATCTCAAGAGCTTTCCCACAACAAGCGCATAAGGGCTCAGGGGTTGGTTGATACTACAGTGATATGAGTTTGACCTTGTCTATTAGTCTTTATGCTAGCTTCTAGGGCGATGCTTAAAATATGCATGTGGCTTTTGTCTTTTACTGCGTGCCCTTTGAGCTGCAGGAGTTTCACCTGATACCAAAATCTCCCCAAGCTTCGTAAGTAGACCCTCAGGGAGCAAGAAAATACTAAACCTTAATATAAGGTGTTGAAATAAACCTAGTAAAAATTCCCCTATATTTAGACTAGACTTATCTAAATATCTTTAATACTTGGAGTTAAGATTCTGAGTTTCTTTCCTCCCTTAAGTGGAGATTCATCGTTCAGTCGTCTCTGTTGCATAGAAAGAACACTGTGATTGAGTTAAACCACATCTAGCTGCCATTCACAAAGCATGCAACGATCTAGTGTTGAAGACGTTCAATAGCACATGCGAATAGCTCAGGGAGTAGCATATTTCACTTTGAGCTCCAGCCCCTAGTGAAGCAGAGCCTTGATGTGCATGTACTCAAACTGCGATTCACAGGACTAGCTAAGCTAACTATAAGCTTATACAGTGATCAAGTATGTCCATGAGAGAGATATGAGGTGAATGAATGAAAATAAGACGCACATAAGGAGACTCTGTTCGCGCTTATCTTAGCAAAGAGGCAATTTTCCTTACCTGATTATAACCTGACTTACTTATAAAGCCACCACATTACATTCGATCTCAAGAACACAAACCAGCTCCATCTGCCGCAATACAGTTCATATTGCTATTCATGTCGCTTCTATCTCTTACGAGCGCCAACTTCTTGCGTCACAACATGGAGGTCTGGGATCCATCATATAATTCGAGCACATACTACTGGGGATGCGGGTCGAAAACCACAGCCGCTCGATCAGATTGTGAACATGTTCTTGATCAAGCGACTCACAGTCCTTTACTCACCGAACTCGGGAAGCCCGGGCATGATAGATTCATATCGTTTTCGTTCTTTTCCTGCAGAGTAACCGTGCTCACTAAAGAAAATTACGACCCTATAAACAGCCCTATTCAAAGGGATGAGTTTCGAGATGTCGCGAACTGGGGATTCGGATCATTATGTGATCCGGGAAGGCAACGCACCTGGTTCACTCCCCAAAATCACACCTGGTATGCATATGTTACAGACAAGGCGTGGAAGTTCGATGACAGCTTTTGAGAAAACGCATGCATTGGTGCTTGGTCACGAGGGAATTTGTTTCGGGACCGTTTTGGCAGTTCATAGGCTGATTGTACACTCGGTTACACAGAGGATAAGAAGAATCGGGGTGAGAGGAGGAGAACTTGGGGCTACAGTACCAGAGGAAGTGCTGGTGCACAAACCTGGCTTCAAGACCAAGTGATGAGACCTTTATCCATTTCTGGGCTTTGGGAACAACATCAACACCAGTAGATATCGGACCAGATAATAAATACTTTAAAGGTATCAATTCTGCAGATTCAGTGATAGGGCTTTTCACGCTGATTATCCAACAGCCCAACTTTTATTGTGGCTTCGCAACTAAACAGATCAGGTCGTTGGCAAGAAGGTTACACAAAACGCCAAAGATATCGCTTGACGTCAATCGTCAAGCTTCTCCAGCCCAACAATATCTCTACAAATCCATGAGAAAATTATCATAAGATTGTTCGCGACTCAAAGTAGACGAAGTTTGCCTAAAGCGAGCTGCTTATCAAGGCAACTGCAAACACTGCTGGCAACTGCCAAGTCACCTGCGGGATGATTCACGGACAAACGCCCAACAGTAAACAAACTCCGAAGACTCCTCCTTATCCGTTTTATCCTGTCCTGGTAAATCCTTGCTCTTGAAATATTCTTCAGCTTCTCGCTGACTTCTCACGATGTCGGATCCTTCCAAGCCAGGCTCCTCAACGGAGTCCTCCAACGACATCGACATGACCTCGCATACGAGCGACATCAATATGGCCTCAGATACGAGTGACATCAACATGGTTTGGGATACGGGAGACAACGAGACGTCTCCCATTGAGAAAATTCCTCCCGAAGTTCTCTCCTATGCCCTGTCCTTTATCCCCGACAGAGCCTCGATCCGTTCTGCCATGCTCTCCGGCCCGAAGCTTTACAACGCTTTCAAGCTACGTCCAGCCTACATCGCATCATGCGTCCTCTTCAACTCCATGGAGGAACCCGTTTACCGGGAAGCCGTCGTGACTTTCAACATGAAAATGGCCGAATGGAGGGGCCTTAAAGCTGGCATCAAGGCTATCAATCGCGTCTATTCGAGTGAGCAGCAGCGTATCTACAGCCAGTTCCTCAAGTTCGATCGAGTCGAGGAGATGTGGCGTCTTCATAAAGCTGTCGAATACTTCGCACAGCGCCTTCCTTCGTCTCTCATTGAAAAGCATCCAGTTGTCAAGTACAAAAATGCATTTTCTATCAACACTAATGTTCGGGTTCGCTTCCAGCGTACGCTGTATCGTTTGGACGCGTGTTTGAAGATCACGAAGCTCATGATTGCATCGCACCTACATGATAATCATGGGAGGAACAGACCCCCAACCGAGGAGGAGCATAAAGAGGCTCACTGGGTTCATTGCCTGAAGGACCTGGAAGAACATCGCATTCTCAAAGCTTTTCACAATCAGTATTCTGCTGTGGAAATTGAACAGCTGACGAGCATCTGCGGTATCTTGGTTACCGAAATCGCACCTTGTAAGTATCTCACCAATAATGATTACACACATGATGCTAATATTTCCAGCTTTCAATACTTTTCTCGAACGAGATATCGAATTGGGTACCCAGCTGCCATACTACATCAGCCATGCCCTTTGCCCTGGTTCAATGAGTCTCATTGCTCAAGGCCTTCCTTTTTTGAAAGACTTTCTCACTGCCGGGTCGCGAATCGAGAGAGCAAGAATCATGCGAAGTATCAATCCGCCCATTGACTGGAACCCCCATCTCCCAACCAGACCCCCCTTCCCCGGCAACGACGAGCAGCTCACCTGTGTTGTACATGACTACGAGGGGGCTCCGGGAAAGTGGGCTCGGATGGACACTCCAGACTTCATGATGCGTACTCCTTTCATCAAAGATCCCGACCCCGGACCAGAGAACGCGTGGCATATTCTAAGTCGCTTTGCAATTTTCATGAACGAATTCGATGGTGATGTTACCCCTTACCAGCCACTTCCCTGGGGGTACGTCTTCTGGGACATTGACATGTTCGACAAGGCCGAATTCACCAACATCAGAATTGAGCACCACAATGAATCCGGCTTCACCCTCGACGCAAGCCACCCAATTCACGCTACCTGGCAGCCCCTGGCTAAATGGGATTCACGTACGGCTACTGACCTATTGCTCATGTCCTGCCAGCAGAAGGTCTACCTCAAGAACCGTGGTGAAACGGGATACTTCAACTTTGACTCTTGGTCTATGTCCGCTGAAGTGAATACGTTCCAGCAGTTGGACGACATGTCCGGGGAAGAAGTGCGGGATCTGCTTCGCAACATCTCAACGCCTGAACTATTGCAGCAGTTTCTCACAGAGATGGAGGCTTCGCACCCGGATATTGTTCAAATGGCCATTGATTTGGCGGCAGCTGGAGCCGTGACTGCTTTGTTCGCAGGCACTTCGGCTGGATCTCCAGTTCCTGATGGTGATGACGATGACGATGACAGTGATGACGATGAGAGTGAGGGTGATGCGAACTGAGAACTCAAAGCTGCCAGATTTGCGTGGCGTTTGAAGCCTGGAAGACAAGCCATCTTCAAGCAGCGAAACGCCACGTTGTGCTCCTCGCAGTGCCTCCAAGCGCCTTTGCGTGATCTACTGACTGTGCAGTTTGACAAAATTTCAGTTTGGCTTCTTACTACATCAGACTATTAAGTCTTTTGTAATTCATCAGAAATTCAGTTTGGCTTTTCCTTTCAAGCATTGCGTCTATGGTCGCGAAACAATGCTATTTGAGACTGTCTAAAGGTCTCGGACGTATGAGACTAGCTCAGCCATGTATCACAAGGTCGCTACGAAAGGCAGTTGAGACTGGAGAGTTACCAAGATCTCACAAATAGCGGAAGTGCTTAATGGATTGTGTCTTCTACATGATCGATGATAATCTGTCTAGTTTGATAACCGTGCGTCTCTCTGTGAGCGCGTAGATGTAGATTACAAAATCTTCAGAAGTACCGGATCCCGCTCTAAGGTCCCCAGGCATCCCATATGTCTTCTACATCCATTGCATTCTCTACAAATGCATCTATATCACCCCTTCCCATAGAGTACCAAAGCGCTTCATCGTCTTCATCGTCGTCCTCATCAGACCCCGAATCATCTTCCCACTCCTCTTCTCCAACAAGTTCCCAAACAGCTTTATCTTCGCCCTCCATGTCTTGTCTCTTGAATTTGTAGTGATCCCAATCAATCTCCTCAAGGTTAGGTACGATCATGGACTTTTTGTTCCAGAATTGATTGAGTCCCGCAATGAGGTTATCCTTAGATGTTGTCTTTGCAGGGGCGTTTGGCTGGAATTCCCGGACCTTGAGGTACTTGAGTCTCGAGTGTGTGACGCCAGTGTCTAGAGTCGAAGTAGGGAGAGGATGGCCGTTCAGGCATAGGCGCTCGGGTGATCCAACGGCGTGTAGGAAAGCCTTCAAAGTGAGTGAACCTTCTTCCATGCGTCCTCTGTGAAAGACAAAAGTGACATCGAGGAGGTTGAGGTTAGGGAAGGCTTTGAACTGGTTCTTGTACGTATCGAGATTCTTGTCCCCCAGAAGCATTGTCGATGCCAGTTCGAAACCTGGTGGGAACGAAGTCAAGCTCTCTGGTCGCTCTGAACCAGCCACACAGCGGACGATAAGTTCTCTCACGGGCCGGTTCTCCTTGAAACTTCCATTAAAAAGCATCAGAACGAACTCCATGTCCAAGTCGATGTCGTTGAGTTGTAGGCTGTACAGATTCTCCCACAGGTTGATGTGCGGGGTGAAGAATTGTGCTTGCTTGCTCTCCTCAAACTCCGCCTTTTCGGTGCTGAGTTTCTGCAGCTTTGGCATGAGAGGGAGGCCATCGTGCACCGCCTTGCACATAATGTGATCCAGTATGAAGGCCTTTGGATTGTTGTTGCAATCCCGCCAGGTAAAGCTGGTGACGTTTGGCGACAAGAAGAGAATAGAGGCAAACAGCAGTTCCAGAATGCCATCATGCTTGAAGTCGGGAGAAAACATGAATCGCTGTTTTGTTCGCTCTAGCATACAGGCCGACCAAGCGAGTTTGTGAAGACCAGCGCCATCGAGAAGACGCATCAGAGCAGGTTTGTCGGAAGGACATCGCTTTGACCAAATCTTCTTGCATCCGGGCATTTCGAGTTTCCTGACCCGAGGTCCCACCAAATCAGCATAGCAAAGAATGTACTGAACATGTTGGCGAAGTTCAGGCCTTTGAATGAGATTGATGAATATGTTTGTGACATCCTGGGGAGTTGTCAAGATGAGATTCCGATAGAGCAAGGGTTCCAAGACATCCCTGGTGGCTTTGGAGGTATATGTCAGTCTGGAGAGAGTGGCTGACGCTTTGTCCATGCAGCAATCGCAGGAACTGTTGCTGTCTATTTGGTGCTCATGCTCAGTGACGATCTCGGCTGCCAGAAGAGATCCGATGTGATAGAGGATGTCGAGGGGCAGTCTTGGTGTTAGTACAGGTTGTGGCACTGTTACAGACTGTGCCGCACTTCGAGGCTGTGGCTGGCCTGAAGTCGCCATGGTGAGCGGTTTGAAATAGTGGCCGTCGGGGCCAGTAGATGAAATAATCTAGTAGACAGTACAAATTGCAAGATGAAGCTTAGAGAGCGAACCGTGAACGTCAAGCCGACACGTTTTGAAGATGATGCAGAAGCAAAGATATTTCGGCCAGTCGCCCACGGTAGGTGGGCTGTAACACCTTAGTGGCTTGATACAAAGGCCGCCGCCGAAACCGCCTACACCTCAGCTAAAAGGACAGGAGAACCTCGTTCAGAAGCCAATGAGACTGGGGGAAAAAATCGCGAAATAAAGTATTATTGCAGCTTAATCCATCTGACTGAATTGGAGCCCTAGTCTCTGAACCTCATTCATCCTTGAAGATTGATCAACTACCCAAGCTACCGTACCGCACTGAGTCCAACTGCCAGAGCTCTCACTACGGCCCCACACCCCGCCATCCGTCCCGCTGTGGAAACCAACCGATCCTCAACATCAACAAACAAACCATTCAAGATAGTTAACTACCTTCACATCCTTCAAAATGGTAACTCTGCCTTGCTCGAAGCACTTCTCTCCTAGCTAACACCCCCAGAACAAAGACTCGTCCTTCACGTTCGTTCACATGCACCGCTCCCGCGACGCAGACCTCTTCGAGGACTTCTGCAAAGACAAGCTCCCCGATGACGAGATCTACGTTCCGCCCGTCCACCAGCCCATCAACCCGGAAGACGAGGACGACGTCGTTCCTGATCAACATGCTGCGTTTGGAATTCAGCGCGCTACGCAGAAGTCAAAGGAGCCTGCTTGGAAGGACCTGGGTCTTTCGGAGCTCATGAACAAGGGTCCTAGTATTGGAACTGGTGGGAAGCCGAAGGGCACTGGAAGTGCTCTGCCGCGATGAATGGAATATACATTGTTGTTGTTGTTGTTGTTGTTGCTGTTTTAAGCAAGGCGTTGGGCGTAGCATGACTATAGAAAAGCAGCATGGCAGAATGGTTCAATATTAAATCAGGCATGATATCACATTGCCAAAAGACACAATTCGTCTCTATCAAACCCAACCCATCATAAAAACTCCAAAACTCCATCCCCACCACTTAATTCTTCCCCAAGAATCCCTCCCTCTCCAGTACTTCCGGTCTGAACTTGACGAGGAAAACCGTCTTGCCAGGCCACATATCACCCTCTGCAACCGTATGCGCTGTGACTCTTGCTGGGAAATCAGCTCCGTCGCAGACACCTTCCACAATACCGGCTACGTAGGCAGCGCAATTCAGCTGGCTCATTTCTTTGGGCACGCTGATGTATTGGTTCACGAGAGGTTCGTTATCGATGATCATGTATTCGTCTGGTGTCTCGGGGTTGGCGGATTTCTCGAGTCTGTCTGCTTGACGGCCGAACAGGTGCTGCCAAATATTTTGCTTTATGAAGTGGAGGAGGGCAATGATGCTTAGTGGTCGAGTCTGCGTACGCGCTGACTCGCGGAAGAGGAGAAGATCGAGGAGTTTTAGACCGATAGAGTGGCCTTGGAGATTCAGTCTGCACATTGTTAGCTCCAGCGCTTCGTCAACAGGGAGGATTGAACGTACCGCTGTTCAAGCTCCTGAATGCCCTTGACCCTTCTCTGCGCATACGTCACCATCTCGCCAAACAGATACGCAAAGCTCGCCTGGCTCAGCTCAGCCGTCTTGGTCCTATTCAAGGGGCGACTGTAGATATTCTTTCCATTGCTGGGGTATCGCAAGCCAGGGTCTTTGCTGCCGCTTGGTGTAGGCGTTGGCGCCACGGTGTTGGGGGGTTGGAGGTTGCTCATGATGGGCTGTGAGGCTGTCGCTGGAGCATTTCGCAGCTTCTGATATTATTTGGGGTGTCCGTAGAGCTCGTAGGTGGGAGAAATCTAGCGTGGTTGTCGTGCTTCGAGGCTCGTTGTCGTACGTGTAAACGTACCTAGGTTTGTCTGGAGGGTGAGGTAGAGGGAGGTGACATATGTGGAGACCTGAGGTGCTGACCGAGATACACCGAGAGTTCACCTTGATATGGAAGTCAATCACAACTGCACTGAAACATTCATCAACATCTACAACAGCAAGAATTTCAATTAAAGAAAGTGAGGCATGGACTCATGAATTACTAATTATGCTCTAAGACTACGTGTTCTGTCATCAAATTATAGCAAGAAGCAAAGTCCAGCAATTATCATCCTCATGCACCCAAGCATCACCCCTAGGCGATGCATCTGTTAAAGTCCTTTGACTACTGGACGGTCACAACCTTGGACTTGAGCTCTTTCTGCTTCACAGTAGCTTCAATCCAGCCCGAGGCATCCTCAAGCGCCTTTCGAGGACTCTTCTTGCGCTTGAGCAAGAACCCCTGAATCTCTGCAGGTGAGAACATACCCTCTGGGATAAGTTGTCCAAACTCCTGCGAGATCTCCTTGAGTTCTTCGATCGACAGAGTGGTCTCTTTGCCCTTGTTATCCACGAGACTGTGGATACTGCCATTCTGTGCCTTGGGGGCGGCAGGTTTGGTTTTGGACATGGGGACTGGCTTGTTACGCGACATCTCGTACATCCGGTAGAAGAGTTCCGATGCCTGTGCGCTGGTTGCGTTCTTGAACCCAACTTGCACATCGACTCGGCCCGGTCGAATGAGAGCCTCGTCGAGGGACTCGGGTTTGTTGGTGGTCATGATGAGGATGCGACCTTCGTGCGAAGCAACACCGTCAATGGCGTTGAGAAGTCCAGAAAGTGAAATACTTTCCACAGTCAAGATGTTATTAGTACCCCTGTTGCTAGTATTCTCTCTGTCTCTTCTGTTGCGTCTTCGCTTTCTGCGTCTCTTTCTGTCCTCCTCGGAGCTGTCGCTATCGCTGTCGGAAGAGTCTTTGGACTTTTTGGGTTTCTTCTTTTCTTTCTTCTCCGACTTTTCTGGCTTTTTGCCTTTGGCATCGCCGCTCTTTTCGCCGGTAGCTTCTTCATTCTCCTCCTCTTCGTCTTCTTCACCGTTGGGACGACGAAGACCAGCAGTGTCGATGTCTTCCAAAAGGACAACACATCGACGAGGAAGTCTAGTGAACAAGACAGCCAGATCCTCTTCGCTGACAGTAGGATCTTGAAGACTGATGACATAGATGTCGATACCGAAAACACCAGCCAATGCAAACGAGAAACTTGTCTTGCCAGTGCCGGGTGGTCCATGAAAGAGATAACCACGGCGGAGAGGAATACCTCGAGAAGCATACCACTTAGGAGTTCCGGGGTGCAAATACTCATTGATGTCTCGCAAAACATCGTGCTTCTCTTCATGCTCGAGAATCACAGTTCTCATTGGTCTGATAGGTCGCCTCGCGACTTGCTGCCACATACTCCAAGCATCACGGCGACTTTCTTTTATTCTGGGGCGATAGATGGTGGTCTTGTGGCGAGTATCGAGGAAATAGGCTGTCTTGGCATCTGCAAGAAGTTGCTTGATAGGGTCTACGAATTGTCAGTCAGGTATCGATTCAAGATCCGTGATATTAACATACCAATAGACCTGCCGAAGCAAGATATTTTGAGCTCCTCAACATCCTTGGTCCCTCCCCAGCCGTTGGTACTTTGAAGAGACTCTCTCTTCCGGTTGACCCGAAAGTAGGTCCTGTCATGCCAAAATCCTGTGGTGCCCATGGCTGGGACATATCGTGGATTCTGGGGGGGTGGTGTCAGTGGCTGCAAAAGGCACGAGTAGGAAAACTTACACATCTAGCTGCGTCGCTGGCAAAGTTGAGATACTTGGGCGAATCTTCACCGTCTTCGACAGTGTTAGTGGCTAACACATCGGCTTGGTCTTCTTCCTCGTCCCAAGCACTCTTAAAGACAGTCTGGGCTGTGAGATGGCGATTAGACGCAATGTCCTGCTGCTCCGACAGGAACTGCATGAGCGTAGAATAGATCTGATCATTCTCGCTAACGTATATGGTACACCTAAAGTAAGTGTGAAAGAAGTTATCGAGCGCTGCATATACTTGATCGAAGAGTTTAGACAGGCCCCAGATACAACCGAGGAGGGTGAGGAGCATAGATGGGTCAAGGCCCAACTGAGCACCCACGAAGCGGTAGACGAATAGGAAGAGCTGGAGCAGAGGCGAGGCTTGGCCTGCGGATACAAGAAAAGTGTCCATTATTCCAGGGAATGATGAGGAAGAAGAGTTTAGTGGTTGGGCGGTGCTGTTCATGGCTTGGAGAAAAGGAGACCAGCCCATCTTGCTCATCTTGGTGATGTCCATGGTGTTTGAGAGAGCGAAGCTGTTCAGGCCGTGGTAAGGCAGTTGTAGGTTGGTTTCAGGCTTGCAGAAGTCTAGTTCCTCCTGTTGGCGAAGACGTTTATGCGGATGCAAGTGTTCAAGTAACTGATCCAATAGATAGAGGTCCTTTCTTGCTCGGACGAGTTAGATGCAAGACTGCGCTGGCAGGGTCACACAACTTCTCCTCGGGGCCTCCTTTTATACCTGAGGAGAGGGAGAGGAGGAGAGCATATGACCTGACCCTCGGGTCCGGCCCAGCTCTGAGTCGGTGTTGGTTGAAGACGCTGATGCTATTGCTGTTGCTGTTGCTACGGGTGAAGTGAAGACCAGGCTGTGATTAAGAGAGGCTGGAGAATGCCTTGTTATGCACTTTGGGCGCGTAGTATGCAGCTTGAATCCATGGAAGAAACCCTGTATTTATATCAGTGATAATGTAGGTTGGTTTCCTCCTGGTCCGAATCCTTTAGGAAGTGGTTAGGTCATGTTGGGTCATGTTACCAAGCAAAAAAGCACACTTGTTTTCCCTTTTTTTGCCCTACGTACATGACAATTAGGTAGCCTACGCACTTCCCGTACGTAAACACACAATCTGCCTAGAATCTAGACTCAAATCAAGACTGTTTATATTCCTGTTTTCGTGAATACGTGCACGCACGGGGGGTTTGATTCACCCTAAAATAGACTATGCCACTTTGTGTAACGATCGAGTACTCTCCCGGACCAAACCATAACCAAGTGTGACTCAAAACAATTCTTGGCCATGGGAATAAGCAAATGAAAGTGTTTTCACTCTTGATGTGGGGTTGATCCGACGAGTTTGTTGTGTGCATGAATTGCGTAGGTCGCGCTCATTGCCTATCTCTACAGAGTGTGTGTGTGGCAATTGGTGTGAGTGGTTGGATTTCTCATTTTGAGGCACCGCATGCAACAAGAGGCAAAACCAACAGGCAGCATTAAACGCTACTAAAGATGGTTGTTGTTGTGGCCTGCTTTTCGGGTCAGATTTGTCTTGTTTACGGCAAACAGAAGATCTAAACAAAAAACAAGAAAAAAACTTGTCAGCCTTTGTCAAATTGGGGAGACTTCACTCCGAATACGACGACTTACATGCTCATTCAGCCTTGTATCGTGCATCTTCCCTGGACCTACAGACGAAAAAGAGGGGTTTGAAATCAATGAGCATAAGCTGAAGTGATCAAATGACCTTGGCTTTTCCTATTGTGTCTTTGCGTACTGCTGAGCTTGTTCAATCTGGAATACATATCGCGAACCGTTGCGCCCGAATAAGCTTGGGTGAGGCTCTGTTGCACTTTGTGAACTATCACATCATTGGGACTTGGTTACATTTGGCCTTATGTCGGTTGCATATGAATAAGACTGGTGAACATGGTCGGAGATTTCTTTTCGAATTGATTGGCGCGTGAAACTGATATTCAGCCATGGTGGACATGAACACTTCGTGAATATGATACTGGTGCGCTGATACGCCAAGTACAAGGTGAAGTATTACGCAGTGATGCAAGACATGAAGTAGTGAAGAAGTGAACATGAGTGATCGAGACCAATCGCCCTTATGCAGTAGGATATTCACCCTCAACACCATCCCGAACCTCAGTGAGCTGATTCACGAGCACCATTCAAGCATTGCCCTCTTCCGTCTGATTCAGGCCCCTGCTAAACAATCTGAAGGAAATACGAAAAATGTCTATAACATACCGACTATGCGAGCAGGCGTCCTCAGAACTGTATAAATCGGTCGATCCCCCACGATAGCCTACTCTAGCTCAGATGAGGCTCAACGCCACTCCGCCCTAGCACATAGACACACGCTCAACCATCTATCATCACCCAAAACCACGCGTGATATCACCTTACACCTACGCCGCAACAGGCTGCTCCTCAAGCTTAGTCTCCGCCAGCTTCTCCTGCACATCCTTGACACCAGCATCTTCACCAAACTTGAAACCCTTCACACTGGTATCCGTTCCACCCGCGAGGTAATCCTCGCTCTCACCAATCTCCTTGCCAGCTGCCTCCCACCGCCGGTACTTCTCGTCACGCTTCTGGCGGCACAGCTCGTTCAGCGCTGGCCAGTATGTCTCGTGGTCATACTCAAAGTCCATATCACCGCCCCAGTCGAGGCTCCACAGCTGCTCAGGAGGAACATACTGCTTCATGTCTTCGTTGAACTTGAGCTTCTCGCGCGTCACGGGGTCGATGAAGGGCGTGATGATTTTGAAGAAACCCCATACGATCCACGGTACTGATGTTGTCAGTTCTGTTCTTCGTTACAAGAGATACACAGTACTTACCATTGATGATAAGAGCCTTGCCTAGTCTCTCAGGGTAGTGGTTCTGCAGAATATGCAACACCTCTCGCGCAACAGACACGGGCACACTCGTGTTCTTGCGCTCCTTGCTGGGCTTGAAATTGATCATGAGGCTCAGCATCTCCACTCCAGGCGGCATAAGATCCGTCACCCGCTCGACCATGTAGAACAAGTGATGCAGCTGTCGGGGACTAGTATCCGTGTTTTGTCTCGCCGGGTTAAGATACTGACAGGGCCGGCCCTGGCGATCATATCCGATGATCATCTGCTTTCCAGTCTCCTGCTCAGGAGAGATGTACTCAGGCGTGAAACCCTCAAGACCGTACTCCCGACGCCATGCGAGAGTTGCTTTGAGCCGCTTCGCAGAGTCATCGACTGACCACTTTGTAGCGCGGAGATAACGGAGGAGACACTCGCGGGTGAGCCATGAGCGCTCGTGATCAGTGATGGGGCCTGATTTGTCCTCCTCATCGGCCTTCTTCTCGCATTGGATCTCGGTGATGCCCTTGACCTGCTCTAGCAGAGCCTCATACTTTGTCTTTTGCTCATCTGTCAATTCCGGTCTTGGCAGAGGTTTGCTGTTGGGTCCTGGGCTGGCAATTGGTGTCTTTCGAGGACCAGCTGTGTTTTCTGTTGAGCTCGCCATTTTCAAGACTTTTCTTGAGGTCGAGCTGTGAAAAGGTGAAGGAGATAAGTTAAGTCTCACCGCTCGATTCAACCTGAGTAATTGGTCAAGGCTGACGAGTCTATGATGAGCAAATCCGCCAAAGAATGTCCGTAGAGACTCCGATTCAAGGCTCTTAACAGTCTCTTTTCACTAATAAGACCAAAAGAAACGGAATTCGAGAGAGAGTTCAAAATCAATCTTCATCTCAAGTCAGGAGAAGATAAATTGATGGCTTTATCCATTCACGAATTAGGTGACTTGGCAACGGGCTCAACAAGGAGCCGCACACGAGCCAGCCAATCACTTTACAATCCCACAACAAATTAACCTCCGGGACCGGCTTCCGCTGGCTGCAATTACAGGGGACTCTCAGTAATTCTCAGGGGATTTCGGATGATGCGGGGCGTCTATCCTCCATCCATCGTGCGCAGTTGGCCTCCAGCTTGAGACAAATGCAGGCTGACATGCATTTTGATGTATGCAGCCGTCCAAGTGCTCGTAATCGTATTCTTTATACCAACACTTATCGTTAACTTAGACTACCTACCTAATGTTCCATTGGTCGGGTATTTCGTATCTCACATCCAACAAACATTGTAACCGCCACAAAGTGATAATCTCATGGAGACCGCTTACAAGCGAGTTACCCTACTCTTGTAGATAACGGGATGCAATAAGTCGACAATGATGTATCATGGCATGATCTATCTCGCTTTAACAAGAATTGACTTTATAATCTTGATAGAGCTTCCGAAATACAGATTTGAGATAACCGAGCATGGGCGACTCACCGCTAGAGCTGATTAAATCTGCCGAATCCAAGTACTTTATTTGAGAGCTATAACTCAACAATCGATATCACGTACTAGATTACTCGACACTTCAATGTCTTATATTTTCCTTTATCTCATCTTTCATCGTCAGCTATTCCCAGTATCTCCTCCTCCTTGGGTGACCAAACGTCTATCATAAATGTCCACAATCCTCTCATGTGTCCATGTCAATGTCTAAGGTACTTCCAGCTATCAACAAAGACAAGAAATGTAGTAAAAGCAACAAGTCTATCGCCTGCGCAGGCCCTTATCCGTGATACTCACTATCGTCCGCATTCCTTTAGTAATCCCCAACCTACTTTTTACTCCGATAAATCATCAATCCAACTCATTCATACGCCTCTCATGTCTTTTCTTTTCTGCTGTGTTTCAGGAATCTAGACGACTTTGCCGCCTGGGTATTGAGTAGATAACTAGGCGCGAACGGGACTGCGGTTGTCACGTCTCGCTGACTTCTCTCTAATGAGCCTCTTGCTCGTCTCTTCGTCAAAGCCGCAAATATCCCTTAAGAACAAAAGTCTGTTTTCATATTAGTTTAGTGCCTTTTGATGAAGCATGTTCAAACTCACTTGTCTTCGGACGTTTCTTTCTCCCGCATATCTTCGAAGCTCTGTTGGCTTTCCATCCAAGCTGTTGCTCGACCTCTTGGATCGACCTTCTTGACCCAAAGGTTGAAAGTTCCAGTTACAGGACGGTGGTCACTCACTCGGACCTCATGCCGTCTGTAATCAAATTGCTCAACACGGCCTCGTCCTCTGTATAGTAGTCGATCACACCATGCAGGGCTTCGTCTTTTCTCGCTGGTGTCGTAGTTGTCAGTACCAACGTCGTACTTGTAAGTTGGCGCAAATGTGATGGGCATTTCTTCGAAGGCTCGAAGCTTGAATGCTGGATTTCGTCGTCGTGCCACCAAAAGCTGATCACGTTCGAGGAGTTTGCCCAGATTGTTCTGCTTGACTGCTGTGACCACTGTATCGCGAGACATGGTATCGATTCGGTAGTTCAAGTCGCCATTGAGAATACACAACTCATGATCCATGATCAGACTGCCATCACCACCACCAACGAAGCTGTCAATGCGAGCAGCAGAATCTCGTTCAACAGCGAAAAGATTAGCTTCCAAAATGGCAGCAATGTCATTGTGCCGGGCGTTCGCTTGTGACTGCCCAGCAGCCAGATGGCAATTGACAAGGCAGATGGAGGTATCATCAACTCGGAAGCGCACAGCAACACAGCCCTTGTTCCCGTGCAAACCACCCATACCTCGCTTGACTTCGGCGCCTTGGAGCCCCCTTATCCTGTCACGTAGGGTTGCTTTCACAAAGACACAGGTGAACAACCCAACCATAGGTGCTGTATGAAGGAGGTGGTATAGATCGTCCGCCGGCATGTAGTCGTCGAGGGTCTTCATCAAAAAGTCACGCCAGTCCCGATATTGGTGGCTCATTCGTTCCTGGTCTGTTCCTGCTTCTTTCTTCTTGGGCTTCAAGAATCGCTTAGCCGTCAACTTCTTGTCCTCCAAGTCCACAAGTTCCTGGAAGCCAAACACAAGGATATCTGGCGAGCCACTCGACTGAACAAGATCTTGAAAGAATGTCGAATCGCCACCGGAATGTCGTAGACTCGAAGGTGTCGATGCTCCGGCGTTCCAAGTAAAGAATAGTGCTCGTATTTCGTCAAAGTCGCAGTATTGGGTATCTTTCGACTTCATTGAGTCTTCGAGGAAGTCATCCTCAAGCAAGCCATCCCAAGCCTTAATCTTGTTGTCAGCCCCCAATGAAATAATTTGCTGTCGGTCCAGGAAATATGAGCAAGAGGGGTCGGCGGCCATCTTGACAATGGGATTCTCATGCCCCTGCCACTCTTTGAGAATGACCCAAGGTGCCTCCTCCACGTCATATACACATATTTTACCGGTGTTGTACGCCGCCCAGATGTAGTTGCCTGTACTCGCCAATGCGTTGATCTTCCATGTGCTGATGTTCATCATCATCAAGCATGAATAGTCATTGGTATTGTAGACAGTCACTTTGCCATCCACATGACCAAAGAAGACCTTATCCGGATGTGACTTGACAAGAGTGCCCGAAGTAACCTCGCCGGCACTATCCGCTATCAGGGGACGAACGAGCACTTGGAATTGGGTTCGCCCATCAGCTGTAGGCGCGAATACTCGAATCTCCTTGCCTGTCGCATGCCAAAGATAATCCCCGATAACCATGGAATGCGTATGCCCTTTTGGAAGCTTGTAACTCTGAGTGGGATGCCCTGTAATGTTTGCAACTGCTTTCTCGTCCGGTCCCCATACGAGTAGTGTTCCGGATTCATCCATAGTCCAGATTTCGTTCCAATGTCGGAATATTCGTACAACTTCGTTTCGACCATGGACGTTTGGCTTGCTCGGTGTTATGGCATGCGTCGCCACCTCAACTTCCATGAGGTCTCCTGTATTGGTACCAATCCATATTCTCTTGCCTTCTTCTCGCGGGTCAGCAGCAGGTTTGAAGCTTACCGCTGTCGCCTTGACTCCCTCAGTATGCTGTAAGCTCATAATCTGCTCGCCGTCTATGAGACTCCACACCCTTGTCATGTAACCACTGGCGCAAATAAATTCACCGCAAACGTCGAAACTTCTCGCATCGTACTTTGTTGGAATCTCATAAGTTCCATGCTTGCTGAAGGGTGGCCGTCGATTGGTGTTTGAAGCCTCGGGGTATGTCGTAACGTGATGGATAGGCTCAGCCTTTGGAGCAATTTTTGCGGCAACAACTGGAGTGGATTGCACAGACTTTGGAGGTGCGGCAGCAGCAATCGGGGCGGAAATGGTCGTCGGGGCGATACGGAACTCGGCTGGTGTTCGGTCAGATGCTCTATCTATCGTCATAGACCTGCCATGACCTCGTGAAGGAGCTGCAAGCTGTTGCTGAGGTTGCTGTGTCGTAGGGGTCGAAACAACTCGTTTGGGTGGTGAAGAAGTAGGCGCCGGATCAACGGCTTGCACTGCTGTCGTTGCAGCTGGACGTTGTGGACGTGGGGGAGGAGGCATGCTATTACTATTATTGTTTACTGGAGGAGGTCGAGGCGGGATGTCAAAGTTTGCAGGTCTTGCAGGTAGTGCTGGCCGAGGCTCGCCAGTTACTTGAGGAGTTATATGGCCTCTCGAGAACCCATTGGCCTCCTCACGATCCTTTCTCATAGTTGTGATCGAATGATGAACAGGCGGAGGATCAAAACCCACAACCACAGATTTTGGCCTGCTTGGTTCAATGTGTGATTGTGGCCTTGGTCGTGTTGGTAGTTTGGGAGGTGTCTCCTCCCCAGATCCCAAGCTACTTGGCGGACTGTTAAACGGTGAGTTTTCTTGGGAGATGCCACCCTTCCCAATGACTGTTGGCCCAGAAATAGATGCGATTTTGGGAGGCGCAGGTATAAGTGACTTTTCATTGCGAGGGGCTGGCGGTGGTGGAGGAACCTTGGCTTCTCGAGTCCTGATCAGCTCCCCAGAACGTCTAGGTGGAGGCGGTGACGGTGGCCTCGAGCCGCTAGGGCGAGGAGACTTGGGAGTATTGAGAGATGGTGAAGTATTAAGTGATCGACTTGGAATCTTGAAGGATCGGCTACCACCGGTTGGTGTTGGAGGTGTCGCGACAGCATCTGGGTTTACGAATGAAGGTTGGTCTCCAACTGCTAGTGCCGAGATTCGACCCTTCGGTGGCGATTGAGGTGGAAGAACCGTCACAGTTGGAAGCGTAGCCGACGCAGGTGGTTGTTGCAGCTGAACTGGCTGCGGTTTCGGGGTCGGAGCTGGTCGTGCGGACGTCGGCGGGGGAGGGGCATCGTGATTCACAGACAGTGCCGCTGGTTTAGGCTTTGGTCTCGCAGGGATAACTGGGGTTGAAGGACTGGCCGGCGGTACTTCTTGTCCAGGCTTGAAATCACGTAGACGGTTCGGTTTGGGAGCTGGGGAGATAGGTCGTGAAGGAGGCCCGGTGGCAGCCGGAGCTGTAGCAGGTGGAACATCGACAGGTTTGCTGACGTTGGAGTTGGTCGAGTTGCCCATGTTCTCGAATCGGGCTCGCAATGAGGACACCGGCTTCTGTAGGACTGTTAGCTTCGTAGATACCTGAGACAATGGGATTTCATACAAGTGAAGAGCCATCAGGCCCTTCTCCATTGGTTGGCTCCATGATAATAAGACAAATGCTTCCTCTCGACAGCGAGGGTCGAGGGTGACTCTACCCGCTACACCCACGCCCAGTCGTCTCACTCATGAAGGCATCAACAGTCGAAGGTTAAGGCTGAATCCGGCGCGACAGGTTGTAGTAAGCCAGAGTCAAGCAAAGAGAGTGTAATAAAGAGCCAGAATTCGAGACGGTAAGTTGAAGCTCCAAAAGTCGGCACTGGGCAGTGACAAGGAACGTTGGGGGTCGACGAAAGAGCGGGTGGGTGAAGTTAATGTTAATGACAGGGGCCTTTGGCGAGAACCCAAAGAGTCTCGTATCGTCGATATCGTGGTGGAAGTGCGTGGAAAACTAGCGAGGGATGTTTTGGAGAAGTGTCTTGTTTTTTTCACATTCAAAGTCCCCTTTCTCCTCGTGGCTTCGATGTCGATCTTGCTGCGAGTTGTCTTGCGTGGTCTCTCACAATTTCGAGCTGGCTGAGCCACCCTTATGTCATAAGTGGGTGCGTCTAGAGTAGTTCTTGGCACTGTAGAGACATGTGTTTTGCGAGAGAACAATACTGTGCATATAGGTTCGTTTCATGAATGATGCACTGTAGAGCTACCAGGGTCAGTGATTTCCGCTAAGGTTCCAGGGGTGTATCAGCGGGGAAACCATTGAAGTTCAAGATGTCCACGAGGTCAGTAAATGAAATAAGGAGCGTCATGATATAAGGATAATCGCTAAGGAAGAACATTTCTGTAAATAGTTTAAGGTTATTCTGAGGCGCGAGATAGATTATATTGCCTAAACTTTGGTTGGAATTGATATCATGCTAAAGAGTACCTTGAAAATTGTCCGATTTAGTCGTTGTACCTGTTGATCGACTGTCATGAAACAGTTGCACATATTTCCCTGCAACAGAGAAAGCTCTAATAAAGATATTTGTCAGAGATGGTCTATGTAAGATAACTAGTAGTCAAAACTCATCATAAGCCTGCACTCGTGATTGTCAACTGGCCCAAGGAATCAAGTGCCGATCAAGCCTAGAGTTCACATATCATAAGGTTCAGATTCAACTCGCCGCGTGCCATCAAAGCACAAATAGATTGATCCCTGCAAAAGCTTCGCCTGTGACCTTTTTAACGGCAGTTTGTGGTTGCCGCAACGCCCCAAGGTGAAACTGTTCTAGCGGCGGGAGATGGCCTATGGCCGGGCAAGTTAAGCACTGAAAACCATCAGAGCTCTTTAACGGTACGTACCCAAATCTGGCGCCAATGGAAGCGGCAAGGCCTGGACCTCGAAAGGAACCTCTCGGTTCATCATGTCAGGCCATTCCACTTACACCTTGACAAAACCCTGCCTCTTACAATCTTTCAATCCTGCGTCCCGATTTTCGCTCTCGAAAATTTCAACATCAATTTGAACTGTCGATTATCGCCAAAATGAACACTGTAAGTTTACAACGAAACAAATCCGATCCTTGCGCCGTTGATACTGACTGCTCTAGGTTAAATCTTTCTGGTTCGTACTTTTGCGCCTCCGGTTTCCGCTCCCCCGAGCTCTTGCAATTCGAAGCTGACAATCTTAACCACAGGCTGGGCTGGGGCTCCCTTTGCGTCGGTAAATAATCTCGCAATTCCCTCTTCCTTAGTACATCAATTGACCATATCATAGCTGGTGGCGGTGCCTACTACTTCGCTAAGCAGCAGATCAACGCCGACCGACAGGCTAAGATGGAAGCCCACCGCAAGAAGAGACAGATGATTGAGGATTTGGAAACCACAGAGGGCAACGGAAGTCCTGCCCGCACCGATAGCACCGGTTCCCCAAGCCAAGAAGCAAGCAGTGACCCTGCCCCTACGAGACATGCGCCCGAGACCGAGAGCCAGCGAATTGGAGAAAAGAGCAAATACGAAAGTGCAAATGTATATCGAAGTCCAAAGGGAGATCGATTCTCTTAAGCCAACGACCCGGAAAAGTGTCTATTGGGGAGAAGGCTCGGTATTGGAGCTTTGTATAACAATTACCTTAACGCATCGTCATTATGAATTACTAGAAAAAGGCAAAGGATTTCAGATTGCTTGGATATTTGGAATTGAGAGATAATCACTGAATATATTTCATTTGCAATTGTACACAAATTTGCTCACCAACGCTGTCATATTCGGTGATAAGCTGGTTGCAACACATCTTTACGGACAAGACCGGTTGGAGTGGAGCCTTGAACATGGTCCCGACCTCGCTTGGAGCTTCTACGGAAAGAATCGCTCTTTTCTGTGTTGCTGCAACGTTAGCACACTCTCACTAAATAAGTATTACGAGAAATTGAATTGGGTATTTTCTTGAGATGGTCCGAGTAAAGTGACGTTATTCGCGGCTCGTCATGGGCGTCATACTCGAATTACCGCTTGTGCAGCCAAGCCACGTGCTGAGAGACCCGGCAATTAGCCGCATTCATTGAAGGAGGCTCTAACTTAGCCTCAGCTCCACCATAGCTTCAATAATCAACTTCGTTCATTCAACATTTCATTGTCTTCGTATTAGAGTCTCTAGTGATCACTCAGAACAATGGCTACGCCAGAGCTGGCCATCGCAAAGGCTACCCTCTCCGCCACTCTCTTTCGCGCCGATCCAACATCTCTTAGCCGTCCAGAAGTCGATGCCTTCTTCCCAATCCTCACAGACGCCCTCGCCAAGTGCTCGCGCCCCAACGTCCAGGTCTGCTCCATCGCTTGAAAAGCTCTTCCCTCTGTACCCAAGCAGAAGTCACTAAATTTTGCGTGCTTTTTTTGGTTAAACAGAAATGCAAGGTTTGGATCATCGATAAAATTGCGCCCTCTGCCGCGCGCACGACTGCCCTGGCAAAATACTTCAACGCCCTATCCAAGAGTCTACAGGATGACGGCTTACGGCCGAGCCTTAAGCGACGGAGACTGCATCTTTTGTATGTTTTAAATGACGTGCTGTATCACGCCGTCACGAGAAACGATGACTTCAAGTTTGCGACAGCTTGGGAACCCGTTTTGCCTGGGATGATCGCAAGCGCCGCCGCGTTCGACAATTGCCCGAAACATAAGCAAAAGATCGCGGATCTTATTCGCCTGTGGGAGGACCAGCAATACGTCAATTCTAGTTTCGCCAAAAAGCTCGAAGATGCCCTCGCTAGTGGTGTCGCTCCTCAAACGGCCCAAGAAGCGCAAGCCTCCAATGTTACTCTTAAACTTGCAAAGGACGCGCCCTATACGCTCCCTTCTTTCCACGGAGACAGCACGGTACCCTGGTACGATCTACCCGCAACAACATGGCTACCTCACCTGACTCCGAACTCAACAAAACCAATGTTTCCCGACCAGATTCGACCTATTCAACTCGCAGCTGGCCCTGCAGACAAGGTTCTTGTCAACGCTGTACAAGACCTCCTAGGAGAGGTTGAGCGCATGTTCTCGAAGGAGCAAAAGTGGAATGACGAACCCGGTAACGATCTAAATGAGCTGGGAGAACGAGTCGTTCTGGATGAGATCACGGGTGAGGTTATTGGAGGAGACACATACTACGGCTGGTCCCGTCAGTTTTGCGAGAAAATGAAAGAGAGAAAGAAGAAGGACAGGAAGGGATCAGACATGGGTCGTTCGCGCTCCAGATCTCGCAGCTATTCTCGCAGTCGATCCCGAAGTTCTTCACGGCCCGCCAGGGGTCGAAATCTTTCCCGCAGCCGAAGCCGATCATATAGTCCCGATAACGATCGCGGCGCAAAACGACCACGCAGTCCCAGCTACAGCCGGAGTCGAAGTCGGAGTCGAAGCCGTAAAGCACGATTTGAGCGCCCAGGGTACAGCAGATCACCATCGCGTTCACCTCCACGCTTTCAGGAGAAGGACCCTCAAGACCGTCCACATCGCCCGCCCCCTTTCCCTCAACAGGCGCCTCCAGCACCTTTCCCTCCTATCCCACCACCAGGAGACTTCCCTGCTCCTCCGCCTCCCCCAGCTGGCTACCAAGGTCCTTGGCCACCGCCTCCGCCTCCTCCTCATATGGCTCAAGGCTGGTTCCCCCCTAACCCAGCCATGATGGGCCAGATGATGGGTGGCTGGAATGTTCCGCCCCCTCCACCTCCGCCGCAAAACGGATATCAAGGAAGGGGCCGAGGAAACGGGTATCGTGGTAGAGGGAGGGGTGGATATGATCGAGGTCGAGGGTGGTAAGATGTCCGATGAGACATTTGTAACAAGATACACTGATGTACAACTACATGTTAATAATAGATCTGTGAATTTGATTCACATCTTGCACACAATGGGATCCATGATTTAGCAATGCCGTAATAGTAATGACTTTTATTTTAGTCTTGCTCATTCATCGTCTACGTAAAACCAAGCAGACCCTCATTCCCTCTTCCCTCTTTACACACAGCAAAAGCACAAAAAGCACAACTCAAACCCGGGACCAGCGAAGAACCTATAGCTCCTCCATGCGCCCGGTTCCATGTCGCGTAAAGGGTGAAAAAAGTGAGACAGCCAAAAGAAGAAGAAAAACGAAGAAGAAACAGAACAAAGTTAACTATTCGCCCCAAAGAGTTACACGAGAAGCGTAGACATCCATGTTTTTTTAATGCTCGGTTCCCATCATGCCACGACAGGCAATATAGTATGAAAGCACGCGTTCTTTTCTTTTCATCTTGAGAGCCAGAGCGGAAACTCCGTAGCATTGTAACATATGCACGCTTTTGTCCTCCCCAGAACAATCTCCCCTGATTGTGGTCTAGCTGAGGAGCAAACCAAGAAAGAAGGTTAAAGGGTCAAAGGGCGAAATATAGCGATGGTTCTCACATTGGCCAGTCCCAATCCCAGTAAAAGCGACTGTATGTCGAGTACGCGTGTTCTTCAGTCCATTATTGAACCGCGAAAAACTAATCCCTTCTCATAATCATAATACCACCGCCAAACACGACTATGCAGCAATGATCGTTATCCGAATCCACCAGTGTCCCTCTGTATTCGACATTGGAAAGGGGATTCATCCCTTTCTTATCCAAGTTCGATGCTTTGACGAATGTTGGATAGCTGCTAACTTGAATTACCGGCTTCGAGTAGATCCTACAGATTCCTGTCGCTCGTGAAGATTGGGTCGGCCGTCTTGCAACTTAAGCGAATCGAGGCGCTTAGAATTATCCTCGGTTTGTGGGTCGACTTCGTCTACGCGAGGCATGGGGTTGACATGGTTTTGTGCTGGGGCATCAGCGGTTCCATTGCCGTTACTTTCCCTCTGTTGGTTGGCCTTTTCGCTTAGAGCAGCCCATTTACGCTCTCGAAGAGCTTCACGTGCTGCTGCGCCGTTCTGCTGTTCTGTGTAGTCGTGCGAGCAGTCATCAAATAGCTGTGGGTTAATCTCCATAAACAGCTTCATAGCATTGTAAACCATGCCGTGGATCGTTCTGTAACAGTTAGGCTTGGTCTTGGCTGAGAGTGTTCAACGTAACATACCTGTTCCAGTGGCCCTTTGAATTCTCGTAGAGAGGAGCAAACATAATGGGTAGAATGATCTCAACATTGTCGCTGACAAGGTTGCAAAAGTACTCGTTGTTCCAGAAGTACAGGGCTCGCTCAGCAACCTGGAAGTGAGGGCTGGCAACAGACTTGGCAAGCTGGTGGAACAGAGGTTCTTGAACCTTTGCAAACTCTGCAGGGTCCATGACCTCAAAGATGTCTTCGACTTCGTTGAGGAACATGACCTCCTTTGTGCTGTTGACCTTAGGCCAGTAACGGAGTAATCCCAGAACCACCTTAGACGATTAGTATGACATCAAGAAACCACAAGTTTAACTTACATCTTCTGTAAGAGAAGCATCCTTCTCCAAGAATTGCACAATACAGTAGGCAAGCTGAGGGTGGTACATGCTCAGACTCTTGGGCTTGTGCAGCGGCAATAGCACTCGGGTCAAGAAGATCTTGTGCTCCTCCTTCAGAGGGAGAGCAAATCCGTTGATAATAGAGCCAAGAATCTCGAGCAACTCGGCAATGCCGTTGAATCGCTCGGTTTCGTAGGTGAACTGGAAGAAGACGTTGTTGATGGATCGTCGAATAAAGGATCGTAGGTTAAGGAATTTTCCGTAAATGCGATGGAGGGTTGTCTTCAAGAAGTCTCGCTCACGGGGGTCCTCTGAATCGAAGAGCTCGAGAAGCTGGAGGACAAAGCTATGGTCAATGTAGGCCTTGGCGATGTTGGTGTTGAAATCCTGACTCTCAATGAAGCGCAGGAAGAACTCATAAACGACCTGGATATGCGGCCAAGCAACCTCGAGAACGGGCTCATCCTCTTCGGGATCGAAAGCCTCGCCTTGAGGGTTCATTGGAGGAGGGATCGGACGGAACAAGTTCTTGGCAAACATGTCAACAACCTTGGGGTACATGGGTTCTGTGATGACTTGTCGGTTGTTGGCGACATAATCCAGTAGCTCGTGCAAAGCTAGCCTCTTGATCTCCTTGGACTTCATGTCACCACTCGCATCGTTAAAGTCGAAAATGACGTTGCACTGATCAATTTTTTGCATGAAGAGTTCTTGTCGTCGGTTAGGGGGGACCTCGTGGAATCCAGGCAACTTCTCAAGCTCGCGGTGAGCGGAGATATCGAATCGTGAGGAATGTTGTCTCTTTGGGGTTCTGAGTCCCTCAGGAATCGCATCGCGGTTATCTATTCCTCGATGGATCAAGAGCGACTTTTGTCCTGCCTTAGGAGGGGCCAAATCGTGTGGCATCGTCTCGGCGGCTCCCGGGGGAGGGACATGCTGTGTTAATTGTGATTAGTCCAAACTTCGAGACTGAATGATACCAAGAAGCATAACTTACACCTGGTGTTGGGCTGATGACAACAGTTGGCGGAAGTCTCGAGTTGGCACTTCCGCCGTTGGGGCTCGAAGCACCTCCAGTTGCAAAGCGATCAGGGGTGCTACCGGCCTGAGTTACATTGGACAGATTGGAGGGCTGCGAGCCACTACCGTGTTCGCCTCCGTGTCCAGCATTGTTCTGTGGCAGTGGTTTGTTTCTAGGATCATTCAAAGTCGACGTGGAGGATGACGGCGTAAGTACGGGTGACTGATTGGAATCCCGTGATGAGGGAGACGCGGTACCATCCTTGGAATCCTTGTTCTTCTTAGAAGACTTATTTGGATCTTTCCCACGCGAAAGCTGGATGACATTAGCACGAGCAGAACTGGTAGATAACAAAGTAACAGTGACATACAACTCTCTGACTGAAGCGCTTCATCTTGTCGGACAACAGCGTGTCGTGTGGAGGGGCGGTTTAAGACGCCCGCTGCTCAACTGTATGAGGCAGTGGGGCACCGGGGCAACGACGTCAGGGGCAAAGGGACGTCGAGGGTGTGATAACAGCTGCGCAAGCAACAATATCGATGATTCGAGGCGTCGTAGCGATGAGCGATGTCGATAATCGTTGTTAGGGGTCGATTTCAAGGCAAGAGGAGAGGGGCCAGCCTGGCGAGAGCGTTGAGGTCCTGTCGAGAGCCGGACGAAAGACCGCGAGAGCGAGAGCTTCTAAGCTGATGAGGCTGGGACAGCTGGTGTAAAAAGACTACTCGGGAAGCGAAAAGCGACGATTGATCCCATGCAGGAGACGGACGATGAAGCACTGAACCAGCCAGAGCTGAAGATCTTTGGTAGGTAGGTGTTGGGCGACAGTGCGTCGAGATGAGGTGCAATCAAGTGCGGTGCTGTGCAGTGCGTGTGCTGGGCGCTGGTACTGACTGAGGCGCTGGCTGGTACTTGCGCAGGAGGGTGGGAAACTGTAACGGGGCTCGGCCGGGATGGACTCTGCTGATGCTTCCTGGTGCTGCTGCTGTCTTGTCTTAGGGAGGAGAAAACGTAGTAAGATCAAAGGTCGAGAGGAGCAATGTAGAACTGGAAGTGGAACGAAGAAGAAGAAATGTCAAGGACGCGGCGTGGTCGAGATGCTCACGGCGGCTTCAGACTCGAGCCTCGTTGTCGTCGATGAGGAAATCGGAAACTTGTCGTAGGTAGCGGACGGGACGTGATTGTCGTTGGGCGCCGGCGAAGAGTAGGTATTGTGCTTTGCGGGGGGGTGGAAGCTCCAGTTGGAGGGAACGCGCCTCGATTATTGGAGAGGGAGGTCAGGTTCGGGTCATGGTGTTCAAGTAAATCACCAGCTGTTAGTGGTAGTGTGTAGATGCTGTGGTGTCGCTAACAGATCCCCTAGGCATGCACTGGTGAGCTCAATTGGATTGACCCTGGTTGGGATGACTAGGAACGGGCGGTGAAACCACTAGAGGCGCTGCAGAGGCACATTAGGGGGATGTGCCCCTCCTGAATGGACCCCAATGCTTGGTAGGAGCTGGTAATTAGGGAGAGTCTTGGATTAATGCTTGCTATAATTTTAAGTTACATCGACTTTAATGCGCTTGGTATTGGCCATCTATTAGCTATTATTTGTATCACTTGATGCCGTTTATAGTTATTTCTAAGTTCAACTGAAAGGACATCGAATACCGATCTGCCAAGAAGTGGGCGTCAAGGGAGTCAGTTGGAGTGCCACTAGGTGTGAGTTGAACCAGTCACGCGGCCGAAATTACAGGTAGGCTGTGTAAGAGGCCGGGCATTTAACATGGGAATGTTCAGCCGCAGATAAACAGAATCTCGAAAGTCCGTTCTAGAAGGAAGGATATCAGACGAAGGTTAGCATGTGCTTTGGACTCGAGCATATCAGTGATTGATACTCTATTTCTAGTAATTGACTGATTGTAAGCTTATTTTGCTGTGCTGTTGGAGGCGTGCAAGTGCAAATTCAGGTGAGAGGAAAGGTACAGCTTAGAACATTCCGTGGCGAGGATGGGAATGTCAAAGTGTGGTTTCAGGCCATCTCAGCCGTGAGTTAAGCAGATGCTTCAGTCTGAGAGGTCTTTTCGTCTCGCTTCTCCGTGATGCCAATACCCTTTCAAACCCAATATTTTGTAGGAGTCGATAAGCCGGGCCGTAAGCACAGACCAGAAACAGCCACAGAATTTGTTGAAAATCACACTGTCCTATACAAGTGCTTCCGGACAAGAGCACAGTGCCTGAAGTCGCATGCCCAGCCACAGCGAAATCAGTGTCAAGGGCACCCAGTGAGAATCACGTCAAGTCATCATCATCGCGTATCCAATGCAACAGCGGCATCGACTCTTCCCCTCCGTTAATTTGGGCAGCATCAGCACAGAGTCCGACTCATCAGCGAGTTCTAATTGGTCACTATTCTTGGGGCTGTTGTGTCACCATCATCCTCCCATAAAAGTTAGCTTCGGTGTGGATCTGGAGCTTGCCAGTGTTGTTTTTTCAACCTAGAGTTTACAGGGCGACAGCAGAACTTACATGAAGATACAACGATATTCTTTTTTATCATAAATCGGGCCTTTTCTTTTGATGTTACGACCACAATAACAGTTGCTAAGCGAAGATGGAGATTTCGTCAGATGAAAACGGCTATAGAAGCCTGGATGATACTCAACTAGAGAATTACAATGGTGAAAGAGTCAATGATTCAGTTCATCCAGATTCAGCTCCCAGATATACAGTTCCTTCTCGCGCCATTGGTGCTGTAGAAATACCTGCTGTGGTTGAAAACATCGACCGTACTGTCAAGGCGTTCGGTCGAGTACCGAACCTCCAACATGTAAGAACTCAAACAGTTCAGTCTTCTACTTCCACTAATAGGAATTCAGGTCATTGATGCAGGGAGAAACTCGATTCCTCTCTATTTGACACCAGAGATACCGTTCTGCAAGCCCATCATGTCACATAATGCCCGCAGTCATAATGTCGTGCTGAAGATCACTGTTCCAAAACGAACTGGGCGCAAGCGTAAGCGTGGTACTGATGGACCATGGGAAGGAGATGTTGAAATCAACGACGCTGAGGAGCAGCCGCAAGAAAATGACGGAGTCTCGTCTTACGCCAGATTAGATGACCCCAAAGTACTGCGCCGAACAATGGCAGACAATGTCGACAACTATCAGGTCGAAGCAGTTGGTGTTATCCGGAACACACATCGATTTCGTGGACTTGCAGACTTTTACTGGGATATGTCTAAATCGTCATTTGCGCAACAATATGTGGACAAGGTTCTCCCTGGAGATGGTATGCTTTTCGATCCAAAATCTGTCCAAGATACTAACAGCTTGCAGTTGAAAAGATAAAAGAGTTCAAGTTCCAGCTCGGAACTGACAAGGGACCAAATGTCGATATTCTACCACCACCTATGTTTACACACATGAGCCTCCCTTTCAACTACCAATACTCACAGAACCCTTACGTTCGTGCCACTGAAGATGGCGGTACAGTCAACACTACAGCCGTGAAGCAAGTCGGTTACTTCATTGGCGCAGAAGACCCTGCACCAGCTGGGCCTCAACTTGAACCCGATATGACCGATCCCAGAATGGTGGAAATTATGGCTGAACTCGAAGCGGCCTTCGACGAGCGGCCAGTGTGGACACGGCGGTCTCTACTCAATCACCTTGGAGGCAAACTCAAGAATTGGAACGAACTCAAAAAGTATCTCAACTACGCAGCTTATCAGTTCAAAGGAGGGCCATGGAGAGATGGTGTGGTTCCTTATGGTGTCGATCCACGAACCGATCCCAAGTATCGAACATATCAAACTCTCATGTTTAAGCTTCCTAAGCAGAAGCGTGCCCAGCGCGGTCAAACGTGGAAATCGCTACGCAAGGTCCAGATGGGCCCATTGAAAGAATTTTTGGAGGAGCTCTCGGAAAGCCACGTCTTTGACGGCGACACCTTTCACACTGACGGTAAAGTGTGGCAAGTATGCGATATTACCGACCCACTACTCAAAGATCTCCTTGAAAATGCTGCTGTCCGTCCCGAATGGGATCCAAGCAGCGGGTGGTATCACGGAGGTCTGTGGGCAAAGGTCAAAGCCATCATGAAGACAAAACTTGTTGCCATTCAATTCGATCGACACCTTACGCGAGAAGATTTCGCGATGACGCTACAAGCAGGAGACGAAACTCCTATGCGATCCAATCAAGCAACATTTCATCTCCCTCTGCCTAATTTACGTCTCACAGACGAAGAGCTTACGCAACTTCGCGGGCGGCAACCAACAAAGAAGAACAAGCATAAAGGCTACAGCGTGCGTGTTAGAGATCCCAACGCAGGACCAAAGCGTGCTCCAGCTGAGGAAACCCGTGCGGCTGAGCGGGGAGAAGAAGAGGCTAGGATATTGGAGGAGATGGGATCCGGAAATGATGATTCGGATGATGAGGATTCAGGGGATGACGAAGATGGTGACATGACAGCTGTACGGGACGAGGACATAGACAGAGAGATGATGTATGGATGAGGGGCCAATACGGTAACCAGGCATAGTATCGAGCAAGTAATATTGCAGTATGCAGTCAGCTGTAGAGAAGCAAAGGGGAAACGTACTCATCAAACAATTCCCTGTCACGATTGTGCTTGCATTGGGCATGTTTCCAAACCTTCATTACAGCTTGTTACTCTTTTGCCCCCATGGTATTCCATTCTATTGTCTTCTCTCCGGCCCCCATGGGCAAATGTTGCCAACAAACTCCGTGTTTGAGCAGTGCTTGGCTTTCAAAACTCTTTGTGAGAAACGATATGAAGTCAAAATTTGCATTGGCAACCATCAGCTACATCATTATACAAGTAAAGTCAGTACTGGAATCATGCTGAAAGTGAAGTGAGTTGCCAATCAGGATACCTAAAAGAGTCCCTGCCATTTGATTCTGAGGCTATTGCGCCTTCCATCATTTTGTTGGTTTGATCCATTCTTATTTACCTTATGTTAATCCCCTGTTGTCCCTCAAACTTCTTGTCCCCTCACGTCTTTGCAAGCACATTAACATCCTTATTCCGCACATTCGCAGGGCTTCGCAGTGACAGTGAATCACTGCGCTCTTGTTTACCTGTTGCCTTCGTTTTCATCTGCATATAAATTCCCGTTTTCACCCTCCTTCCTGCATCTCTCCGCTTCCAGATCTGCATCCATCCGCATTAACGCGGTCAAACACCAATCTTTCCGCTTCTCTCTTCACCAAACAGAAAATGGCAGCCGTCAAACACAAGTCCCATGGCGCGTTAGCCATCGAAGTCTCCGAATATAAAACGGGGTCTGGCACCCTCACCAGCAACAGGTTCTGGTGTGAACCGTGCAAGAAAATCTTCATAACTTGGCGGGAACTCCACGAGCACAAAGAAAAGATGAGCGCCCAAGGCAAGCCTAAGCATATTCACTGCCAGTTCTGCAGTCGTGACTTTCACACCGAAGCCGCCAAAATCACCCACATCCAGCAGGTTGGTTTCGTCTCTTCTTCTCCCGTATTGCCCTCCTAACTTTTCTGCAGGATCACCCCCAGGAACAAAACCTCTATTGTACAGGATGTGGGAAAGGCCCTTTCGTTCGAGTTGGCGGACTCGTATCTCACGTCGAGAAAGAGTGTCAAATGCTCAGTATCAAAACTATTGAGACCATGCGTGAGGAGAAGATGGGATTCTCCAAGGCCCTCACTGCTTTGACCCAGGAGCCTCTCAAGAACAACTACGGACGTTACATGCCCGAGGGGGCGGACAAGGGTCTTCCTGATGCTACCTGGGAGTCAACCGGAAGCATTCCTCCTCCCTTTACTATTGAGCAGAGTCAGTTCCCCAGCCTTGGCGAATCTAGTTCTACCGCACTCCAGCCCGTCAAGGACAAGGATGAAAGCAGCTGGAACAAGGGCAAGAATCTGTTCCCAGATGCTCCTACAGCTCAGCGCCCTACTCAGGAGCAGCTCAAGCAAGTCACTGCCCCCAGCGCAAGAACTGTCTTTGAGCGTATGAGCGAGTTCGACCCCAAACATCCCAACTTCAACGTGGGCCGCTTCTTCTGCGAGTACACCCAAAAGTTCAACTGTCGCTTGGGGAGATGTGGCAAGGCGTTTAAGACAGCGAATGGGCTCATTGCCCACCTCAACTCTGAGGCTCACTCTACGAGCAAGTACCGCTGCCCCTACTGTCTCGACACGTTTGGGTCTCTTGCTTCGATCACCCAGCATGTCGAGTCCAACAGCAACAAGTGCCAGATCCGAGAGTCGGAGCAGTTCAATGCCTACATGGACCAGCTTCTCGCCAGCATGGTTGATGTCAAGGAGAGACACCCAGATGGCACCGTTCGCTATGAGACGTCAAAGACCTTTGGCAAAGGCCCTAGCCCTGGCTCAGAGCTCGTTCAGCAGAAGGAGAATCCCAAGGTCAACGGAGGAGACCCTTACGCGGGAAAGAAGATTCACTGGTAGATTGCGGAGGGACTCATGCGGAGAACGAATTTGAGGTTGGCAAGTTTGAGATGTGAACTAGAAGACTACTGGGCAATGTACCTGAGCTAGATAGCTGAACGATTGACGATGCCCACGTACACATTCTTTGCTGTGAAGTATTGAACACCTCGTCAACTGTAAGATTATGTAGCATTGCATTGATTCAACTTACAGCAGCCGTAGCGGATGCACGTTGCGTTTACGCGTTCAAGAGGCGGAGTTGTAAATTTAGAACCGGAGCGGAGCTAAATGTGGAACCCATTGACCCCTGATGACCTAAGCTTCACTACAATACAGTGAGAGTAGTAGACAACACTCCCGTAATTAATTTCAGGGTATTTCATCTGTTCAACTTTGCTTTCATCATCTAATTATTTTGTGTATTTTGCGTCAAAAGACACCTGCAATATCGAGCGTTTGCAGTCAAGCCTGCCGCTATCTTCTCCTCTGGCCTTTCCCCGGATTCCGCTATCGAATAACGGCTTCTTCAAGATCGACTAAACGATACCCCTGTGTTCGCTACGCTGGAACAACGCTATGACGAGACGGTTCGAATAGAGATCTGAATATTCATTGTGCGAGCGATCTGCGAGATAGTGTTTGGACTGGCTTCAGGTTACAGGGACGAGACATAAGCGGGCGCAATGGCGACAGCTCGGAGATGGGCGCGCAAGGTCGAGCGTTGCTGTTGTACTTTTGCGACATACTTTCCACTGGCTTTCGTGTACGGTCTGACATCATGGGCGGTTTGGGTGGTTGTTTGTATCGGTAATGCCAGCAGGAAGAGCAGTTGGATAGGTAAGTCTGGACTGCGGTGTTGCTGATGTTCCCATCTAACAACTTTGCAGGCACTGGTTCTTCGATAATAGGCGTTCTACTTTACATCATGCTCAACTGGTGCTACACTACCGCTGTCTTTACACCTCCCGGCTCGACGACGAACGATATGGGTTACGGACTCCTTCCTACACAAAATACTCCGCAGGGCACCTCCTTTACAGTCAAGAGTAACGGCGAGTTTCGATTCTGCAAGAAGTGTCAGGCTCGCAAGCCTGATCGTGCGCACCACTGCTCGACATGTCGACGATGTGTTCTAAAGATGGATCACCACTGCCCCTGGCTGGCAACGTGTATCGGCCTGCGCAACCACAAGGCATTCCTCCTGTTCCTTATTTATACCACGGTTTTCTGCTTCTGGTCATTCGCGGTCAGTGGATCGTGGGTATGGTACGAGGCGCTGGATGATCAGGAATACATCGATACTTTCCTGCCCGTCAACTTTATCATGTTGAGTGTCATCAGCGGAATTATTGGTCTCGTTGTGGGTGCTTTTACAGGATGGCATATTCATCTGGCTCGCTGTGGACAGACTACGATTGAGTGTCTCGAAAAGACACGATACCTTTCGCCGTTGCGCAAAACCTACAACTCTGCTCACAACCCCGCCAACAATGTACCCGAAGCTGCTCGCCATTTCGTCGACTTTCACACAAATGCTCTGCCCGGTATTACTCGACCTGAAGAGGGCGAGGAGCGGCGGTCGTACCCCCCTGATGGTTCTCACCCTGTTCAGCTTTCGTACGCCCAGCGAGAGCGAGAACAACGACAAAGACGATACGAGGAGTATCTCGACGAACAGGATTCTGAGAAGCTGCCCAATGTCTTCGATCTTGGCTGGAAACGCAACTTGTTACATCTATTTGGACCTACACCTGTGCTTTGGTTCTTCCCCGTGTCCAACACAACAGGAGATGGCTGGACATGGGAAGCTAGCAGCAAATGGCTTGAGGCGCGGGACCGACTTAAAGCTGAGCGAGAACAACAACGAGCTCGCGAGGTTAACGCCGGTTGGGGATCCCCAGATGATATTCCTGATGTTCCCGAACGACCTACAGGTGCAGGACGGCATTTCACTCCAGGGCCAAAGCTCGCAGGACCTAAGACGATGAGTAAGGCTGATCGAGTTCTGGGCCGTGATCCTAACCTTTACGCCGACGCAACACAAAACGTACCCATGAGTCGACTCAGCCCTCGGGGTCGAACAGTAGACGACGAGCTTGCAGACTTGGACAGTGATAACGACGATGGCTTCATCGACACAAATAATCCAGAGCCAGAAAACGGCAAGCTAAGTCCAAGCTTCACATCAGAAGCTCGGCGTCGTGACGACGCTGAGGCTCGCGCCCTTGAAGTCGTTACTAATGGTAACTGGGGACGCGGCGGAGCGAGCGGCATGCTTCGAAAGGGAAGCTCACAGAGCAGCCCCCTCAGCAGAACTCCGAGCAATATCAGCCGTTCAGGGACACCAAAGTTCCAAGACGAAGGAGTGGATTAGAACATTGGGAGGTTGTGTTTTCGAAAGCGAATGAAATGAATGAGGTTCCTCGACGTTTAAAGTTTCTTGTCACGAGATGAGGAGTTTTGTGTTCTATTCTTTTATTTCCATGTTCGATCATCATATTATTATTATCATTCTCGGTACAGATTACTTTTATCCACAACGTTTTTGGCGGAGTTTTAGTCTATGGTGTATGATCTGATATCCAATATTATTTCGACTTCTACAGTACCCTTTTCTATGGATCCGTGGGTGTATATCTACTATAGATCTGCTCTTTTGCCAAGCGTGACTCGTGTGATTAGTCTAAAACTGCCGAGTTGAGATCGTCCACGTTTATGAGATCTACAACACCAACACCCCTTGATCATCGCCATGTCACTTTCGAGGGGGAAAAAAGGGTTACACCGCCCAATCTCACTCCCTACGACAATGATATCGCCTGTCAACCGAGAACTTTGGCGTGTTTCAGAACGCTGGATTGACGCCGTCATGCTCTGGGTTCTCGGCATGTGCCCGCAGGAGTATCCCAGGCCAGCTCGCAGCAGGGAACTTGGCGTCATCTGGCCAAGTGAGACTATCCACATGTGGTATTTCCTTCGCTTGACTGACAACTGCGTCACCAAGGCACTTCTCTGCATCTAATCTCGGCAGAAGCTTTTCGATCTCGGTGTAGTATTCGTTAACGCCTAGACTTGTCCTGTAATATTTCGATCCAAAGTCAGACAGCACGCCGAGGCGTATGAGACGGGACAAGGGATCTATTCGCTCTGCTATGCCCGGTGACGTATGTACTGCGATGGCAGTCCAGACTTGATGTGACGCAGCTTCAGAATAGCCGCTTTTGACGAGATGGGCCTTTGCGCAGTCGGCAGAGCATATCTCAAAGCGTTGCTCTCCATTGTAGAGATGACTTGCTCCAATATCATGATGAATAGCTGCTACGAAGAGAAGTGGCCTCTGATCTTCAGACTCGAAGGGAGAGTCTTCTTTCTCGGCGATATACCGAGCTAGAAGATAGACTCGAAGAGAATGATTCAGGATGGGGATAGGCAAAGCATCCCTGGCGAGTTGAAGAGCTGACAGACAAGTATCAGTCTGAGGTATCTTTTCCAGTACAAGGGGGTTTATGTCGCTCATCATGACTCTCAGACGATATTCATAAAGGAACGTTACAAATGCTACGCTTGAGATGAAGCTAACATCCCAAGTCTCTTCCTGTCCATATCCAAGCGGGGTTGACGTGAACGCTTACAAAGCTTGCAACGTTCGAGCTGAAATGACATCTTCAACTCCACTATCCAACCCCCCTCTCCCAGAAACTCAGAATAGCCTCATTCTCATTCCACACGACACGCTCTTCTCAACGGGCGCACACCCCCCAGCGACGATCTTACAAGATCAGCATTGGAGAGGGGGGGACCCTGCGGGGAAGACGAGACGAATATGGAACGAGCGCCTTTTAGTGAGAACCGTAAAATAAGAACGAGGCGGTTTCGTCGCTGGGATTAGGAGGTTGAACTTGTGGAGATTAGTTTATAGCTATTTTGTTAAGGAACAGGGGTACTAATACGAAAATACGAGTCACAGGCTTTATCAGAGATTCATGTGTTTGTAAAATAGTTCATTTCTCATTATTCCCCTCTTCGCCCTTGAGTCAAGGCCAAGAAGACCTCTTCCACTAAAGGGTGAAGGGAACTATCGCCTATCCCCAGATTGAGGGGGTGGCCCAGTAGTTTGTTTGTTTTGTTTGTTGTAGCGTGAGCCACCGGTATGTGTATATCATGATTTCCTTATGTCGATCCATTGTCCCATCTCAGAGGCCTCAAAAAGTGAGGGATATCTCCGTCTTCTCCACCTGCCATTCCAACCTCCCTTATGCCCGTGCAATAACCTTTCTTCCTATCATCTCGTCTTCCGTGCCAGGTGACATTGATGACATCAGATTGTAGCAGAATCAACAAGAGAGTCAAGAGATGAGAGAGAGAGATATTGTGGGCCAAGTAAAGTGAGAGTGCTTTCAGCAGAAAACAGATATTTCCCAAGTGTTTGGCTCCCCTGCCTTGTGCCGATCTATAATACGTGAATTCCGGTATTCCCCTGTGCAATGCAAGTTTCCCTGACGCTCCCAAATCACGGCCAAGCGTGGTGTATGCAGACTCCTTTTCATTCCCGTCCTGTTCCTTTGATCCATCGAGTCAGCTTCAATGCCTCGATAATAAAATAATATAAACATAGAATCCCAATAATGACCAACACCGTCCACGCTAAAGGGGGTATTTGTCCATCTTTAACTGTTCTTTTCATGCGCCGTATTTTTAAGGAAATCGTCGTGTACCAGAAGGGTACTGTTAAAAAGGGTTATTCAAACGCTTCAACCCTGCCTTGAATAAATGAAAAGAAGAAAATGAAAAAGAAACAAAGTAAACAGTAATGGCGCAGGCTCCATCCATCAAGTCACAGATCCCTTCAGTCCCATCGCGTGTCGCGCCAGGATCCTCCTGGGATCATGGAAGAAAGATGTTTGTGACTAACATCATAGGATGGCTTCGGATACCCTTTGCCCAAGATCCTTGTCGATATCAGACTTAAGCAGCGTCCAGATCCAGCTTCGTCAGGCTCAGTATCGATCGATCGAGAAGTGAATGGTAAAAAAGAATTATATCCAAGAAAGCTGAAAATAGTGTTCGTACAGATGAGATAGATGTGACTCAGTTGGTAATCAATAGCTGTCAAAGCTCGTCTTCTCGGAGCTAGACTTTTCAATGGTACTTTTGGGGCTGGTGTTGATTCGGCTGAAGACCTTGCCACCAAGACGGTTGAGCTTGTTTCCGTCTTGCGTGCGGCGAGGAGCATCGATCAACATCTTCTGGACCGAGTCGACCTTAATCTTGCAGAAGAGCTTAGAGAAAAGGTACTGGTCCCCAGCATGGTTGAGGAGAGGCAGGGTGCGGTAGCCCTGCTTGAGGTTTGTGAGTTTGGCGGTGTATGTAGCGACGGCAGGGCGCTCATTGTAGCTCTCGCCATCGTTGGAGAGCTTGACCGACCAGCGAACGAAGATCAGGTCAGGGTGCTTGGTGGTAACCTTGAACTTGAACTGCTTGTCGAACATGGGGTTGAAGCCGTTCTCGCGGATCACCTCAGTCTGGACTTTGAGGGGCGAGTCGTGCTCCATGACCAAGTTAGAATCAGCCTCCTTCTTATCGCGCTTGTCGTTGGCGTGGAAGATCTCGATCTCCACGTAGGGGTCCATAGACTTGTTGGCGGGAAGGTTGGCAGGTCGCATAAGCTGTTGGGCAGAGATGACATCAATGCTGAACGAGACAACACTGCGCTCCTTCTTGCCCTCGGCAATGTCGGAGTTGTAGGGGAGAACTTGAATGTCTCGGAGCTCAGCGGGCTTCAAGACGTAGCCAGAAGCATCCTTGCCATCGAACATGGCACGGTTGAGCTGCATTCCAAGGTCGAATGTCTGCCAGTTGAGAGCGGCCATCTGGACACCGCGTCGCCAGTAGATAAGGGGGTCGAAGTTGTTGGAGGTGATGCGGGTTCGGTCGGGGTAGACGCGCATCATGTAACGCATGTTGTGGATATCAAGTGCCATCTTTTGGTCCTTAGCACGGGAGTGCTTGGCAAAGCTAGACTCCATGAAGGAGAAGATGTGGTTGTACTGCTTCGCGTCCACTGTGTCAAAGCCAGAGAACTTGACACCAGCGCAGTAGACACCCAGTTCACCAAGGACCTTGACAGTCTTGTTAGGGGCCTTCTTGGCTGGCTGTTCACCTGCGCTCTCGTTGTCGCTAGTGCTGCTGCTCATCATATCCTGAACACGGCCCTCAGTGATAGTGTTGACACGGGTCTTGCTGACCAATCTTCGCGAGGAGTGGCTGGGTGTCAGCATAGGGCTCTGGGGAAGGGACTGAGAGGGCATCAAAGGAGTGCCATCGGGAGCCGAGGGTCGCATCATAGGTGAGTTGAGGCTGTTACCCCTTCGTCGACCACGGAAGTCATTGCCGACGGAAACAGGCTCTTCCTTAATCTGAGGCTTCTTGACCTTGATGAGGACACGTTCCATCAGCTCGGAAGGGGTAGGAAGCTTATCGGGGAACGCCTCCAAAGTCTCCGTGACCAATCGTGCACCGAAGCATTCCTTGATGATCTCCGTCATTGTCGCCTGTTGGGCCGGACTGCAATGGACCTCGAGTGAAATCCAAAGGGGGTACTTGGACTTGACGAAAGCGTACTTGTTGATGGTGGTCATAACCTCCTTGAAGCTGATTGAAGTCGTCATGGTGCGGCCATGATTAACTTCGGGCTGGCCGTTGTAGCCGTCCCAGCAGTCGACCTCAACACATCGGCATCCCCGGACAAGAGCTGAGATGTAGCCCTCAACGCTAGACTGACCAGCAACTTGGCGACCGAGGAGGTAGGTATTGTGGGAGCTTGAAATGAAATACTCGTTCATCGGGCGGTCCAGGACAATGTTTTGAGGCTCGGGTTGGATCACATCGTTATGCTCTGACGTCAAGAAACCAACAAAGGCGGCTTCGGACATAATCTCGGCGTTTTCTTGAAGGTCGACCTCATCATTGCGGTACTTACGGCAGAACCGAGAGAACAGCTTCTCCCAGGCAACGCGGTTGGAATCAACATCCTCGCCTTGGACGTCGCGGAGAAAGGTGAGGAACTCTGTCGAGGTAAGACCGAACTCGGGGTTGGCGGCAAAGCCACGGGTAATTCGTTGAACGTCGGTCCTTTGCTTCATGCGTCGAACAAAGTCCTTGAACTCCCTAAAGTTTAGTTTTTGTCGTCGTCGCGAATCAGACAAGTGGAAGTTGACTTCCAGGGTCGCTTGTGAACTGTAAATGTGAAGGTTTTGGCACACACGCTTCACGCCGGCAATGTTCATCTCCTCTTGCTCGGGGCTGCGAACCTGGTCACCAAACTCCTTGGCCATCTCTGTTTGCCAGTACTGTGCAACAGCACGGTCGTTGAATGCCATCAACGATGTCATGAGTTCTTGACGGTATCTCAACATGGCGTCCAAGAATTCTGTCCAAAGTGACAAGCTCTTAGTGTTGTCTGTGACAATGTGCAGAAATCTTGTTTTCGAGTTCTCGGGAACTGTGTAAATGATAGTAAACCACTTGTCGCTGTACTTGGCTGCCTCCTCGCCCAGACCGTAGTGGATGATGTACTGTTGGATATCTGAACCTGTTCGGATCTCTCTAATCTCATCGACATGGAGAGACTTTTGAGGTCGGGTGGCATCCCAGGAGAGCTTGTTGGATTCGGTCTCGTATACAAGGTTGATTCTCTTGGGTCGGCTCTTCTTCGAAACCTTTCTCACTGGGCATCCATTGCGAAGCTCGGCCGGAAGCACTGGGCCAGCCATAGCACCAGCGCTTGCGCTGATGGATCCATGAGTGCTGTTGGCGGATGAGGTGTTGGTAGCACCATCAAGTCCAACCATAGAGATGCAATCGTCGGGGATGACCTCAGGCTCCTCATCAGTATCCGTCAGGGCGCTGTTCTCCTGGGGGGCTGTGGCGTTGCTGTCACTACGGCGTCTGAGAATGCTGGGGCCAACACTTCCGTCACGGCTGGTAGGGGCACCAGAGGACGGTCGTCTTCTACCAGTAAATCGGTGGGCTCGGTTTGAGAATCGGCGAATGAGACCTCCTTTACTGTTGTTGGCGACTTCAGACATGGCATTGTATCCAAGAGAGTTTGTACTCGTCTTCCGGGACAGCACGGATTCGGGCAACTGAAAGCTTGAAGGGAATGCCTCCTCCTCCCTACCTCGCATGGGCTCAGGCGAGGGCTGGACGGAGGAGTATGTAGTTAGAACAGCGGCGTCGGGAGACATGAGGGGTGAGCCTTCTTGTGAGTTTGAGGCTCCTGATGAAGCACTGATAGCTGACATGGGAATGGGGACTGGTTGTGTTTGTGAAGGAAAGGCTGTCTGGACCTGACCTAGTTGAGTGTGTGTTAATGAGGACATTTCGGATAGGTTGTGAGCTGTTAATGTGGAGTTTGAGTCTGAATCAAAGCTGAAAGACATGGTCGTGCTGAGAGTTGTGATTACACTATAAGGGCGAGAAAGGTCGCATTCGAAGGTTGCATCGACGTATATAAAAGCTCAGTCAGAATGGGGAGCCATGGTGGGACGTCTGGCCTGGGGGTAACGATAAGAGACGCGAATTGCGGGGAAGAGGCTGCGGAAGCCGATCCCTCGTGGAGCAGCTGTCACTCTGGGGTGCAGCCAGTGTCAGGTAGGATGCCAGAAGAGCCAGGGCAGTGTCGACCGCACGTAATGAATGCAGATGCAGGGACGCAAGAAGCCTGTGGTGTTGCTGAGTGGACCACACGAGGGTAGTGATGCTGAGCAGCACGCGGGTGACGGGGTAGGTCCTGACAAGGCCGATCCGAGGCGTGATGATGTGCCAAGTTCGCAGCAGCGTGGTGAGCTGGCAGAGGGCGGGATATGCAGGTGGCTCCTTTGGGGCCGCCTTGGGGTCGCTGGATCAAGTAAAACAGGGCGTTCGTCTTTGACAGGCACAGAGCTGCAGCACAGCGCAGAACCACTGGTCCAGGTGATTGAAGAGAATGAAGCAGTCCGTCAAGAACCACAGGTCGGTCAGGTTGGGGTAGCTTAAGCTACAAACACCTCCTTTGATAGCGTGTCAACACCAACAACGTCCTGCGCTTGGTGGGTTTCCTTGCGTCGATGTGATAAAACCCGAAACTGCCGAAAGTTCAATGGGTCTTTTCCAGAGGAGATCTCGATCAGGCGCAATTTCGAATGGAAAACGATAGCAATTCCGGGAAGCCGCAGGCTCTTTGAGTAACAGGTTCCAAGAAGGGAGTTCGAAGATCGAGGTCGAACTGGCTGAGTCACCCAACGTCAAGGGAACGCGACAAAGTTCGGAATTTCAGCTCTGTCGCAAATTGATCGGCGAATTGCAATTGAGCAGCGCTTGGTTGTCGAATGTGTGATGGGAGCAGTCTGGGTAACGCTGACGGAGTGGAAGATTCGTCTCTCTCGAGTAGACTGTCAAAGGGTTTCTTTGAAGAAAGTAGATTGTTATGACAGACAAGAAGTGAGAAAGGCAAAGAGGTGAGTTAGGTTGTCAATGGGAAAGTTGGTGGTGGAGCGGGAGGGGTAGAAAAGATAGTTGAGATGGAAAAGGGGGGGAGTCCAAGTAGTAATAAGTAGCCTGTGGTGGAAAAAGGTAACTGAGTACTGGGAGGTAGTAGGTAGTAGGTGGCAGCTTGGGGCGGTGGCTGTATGATAGCCCGGGAACCAGAAGGTTAAAAAAGATAGAGAAAAAAAAAATAGGGCAATCTCCTCCTGGTGCAGTCCAGTTGGTAGAGCGAACTGGGCAAGGGAGGGCAGAAGCTTCAAAGTATGATGGCGTCCTCTTTTGGCGCGCGTTGGAGCGGGCGAGACTTGAGACTTTGTAGAAAAAAGAGAGCTAACGTCAAGAAAGCTAGATCACAGAATAGAAGAGACTGAATGGAAGCTGCTGGTGCTTGGACGCGGGCAGCGGAAGAGTCTTAAGTTGTATGCGGCAGCGGTGCGCTGAGCCATAGCCAGACCAGAGCCTGGGCGGTTGCTGTTACGGTTCCGTTGGGCTCTCTCTGTCTGCGACTTGGGTGTGTCTTCTTGGGCTGCCCTGGGGCCGGGAAATTATGGCGGAGGGGTGACCAGCCAAGACTGTACCTTTGGTTTTTTCTTTATTTGGAGCGTCTCTACTTGACACTTGACACGAGCTGATCTTCTGGCAGTGTCAGTGTCAGTACTAAAGTCTGTGCTGCGTTGTAGCCTGTGCTGAGGTTAATGCCTGTAGGTACCTACTGACCTAAGTTAGAGCCTCTTCTGCTGCGCTGTACGGCGCTGCCTGCTGGCCTCCACTGTGTTGTGTTGACCGAGTCGAAAGCGTCTGTGTGAGCTTCACTAATAAGCCTAGTCCTAACAACCCACTAAGGTCTCAGTCACGACCTATGCCTGTGCCTGTGTGCCCGTGCTTGTCCCTGTAACAGACAGATATTACATACAGTACGTTATGTACTCACTCTATCTACACCTCTCCTCATATTGATCCGCTGTCAATCTCTAATGTGCAACTCAGGAGAGGAGTCTGGGCAGAGACAGGCAGGGTGATGAGGATGACCAGAGTGAGTAAGTGATTGATTGAACCATTGATTTGATGGGACCAGCATCCAACGATACTGGGGCCGGTATTGTATGTACATACAGAGAGAGACCAGGGATTTCCCAGCGCTGGGAACCTTGGACTGGGGTACGTACCCTTCCATCTCCCTACAGCCCTTTTTTTTTTTTAATTATTTTTTTCCCTTTCCCTCTCAATTTTTACTGTGGACGACAGACAGACCGGGGTGGATACTGGAGAGACTGGGGAGGGGACCAGGGGGGGTGTATGATCTTCATCCACTGCAACTCGATCGAGTGGGGTTTTCCATGGTCAATGGTCAAGGG